>JANHGO010000037.1:35257882-35314588 GCA_024606505.1 Aquila spilogaster | reverse complement strand
GTTGCCGCCGAGCTGGCGTGGGGCAGAGCAGCGCCGCAGCGAGCGGACCCGCCGCAGGTGGGGGAGCGCGGTCGGCCGAGGGCGCGTGGGGCTGCGGGTCAGCGGGGCGGGTCCTTTCGGGCGGGACAGGCGAGCCCGGTCGCGCTGCACCCCACGGGGCTCCCCGCGCTCGGGGCCCCGCTGGAGTCTGAGGGCGGCGGGGACGGGAGCGGGGCTGCGCCGTCAGGGCGGCAGGTGCAGCCGTCGGGTCGGCCCCGCAGCCCGGGGATGGGGCGGTGGGAGCCGGAAAGCCGTGGGTCCGAGATAATGACATTTGTGCCTTCTTTTTAACAGGGAGCTGTGAGCGCAGTGTGTCACAGATGTGTTGGGTTTTCTTGTTGATTGTTTTTTTTTTGCTTTTGCAATACAGTTGCAAAGTGGTGGGTAGATTGTGCTGTCTTGAAATCCTCGCTTGTTTTGTTGGCGTGAGATGAAATCATTTATGTTATATCCTTCTGTGTGATGTAAAAATCCACAGTATTCAGACACACGAGTGAAATGAATTGCTGACATTATATATATGAGCTTAAGCTATTGTGTGGCATGGGAGTTCAGACATTACAGTAATAAGCAGAGTAGAAGAGGTTGCAATAACTGCAGTTATAATTGTTTCTGTACCTGGAAGGAAAAGTCTGCTTGGGCGGCCTCTTCTGATGACTCCCGTTCCATTGCTTAATGCTGAGATGTTCGTGGTACTCACTGTGCTAGGATCTGGTCTCTGGTTCCAGGATTTCACAGGCTGGGAAGCCAGTCCTCTGGTCTATTTGGAAGGTCTTCCAGCTCTCAGGCACCTGAGGAAGCATTGCAGGTTTATTAAAGTAAGGTTTGGAATTTTCCCTCAAACCTTACCGATTGCGGTGTTGCTTAGTGTATGTCACTCAAATATTTATGCAAGTACATAGTAGTGAACTAAAGAATGAGCACAGAGCATTTGTTTGAAGTGCCGTGAAAATTGTGTTTTCATTAAGAAATTAGTAGTTCTCAACCATGAAGAGTCTGTTGGGATAAGGCGTACTATGTATATGTGCTAAACATGATGTCCAAGTGGAAGGTGAAGTAGAGTGGCAAAGTGAAGGTTCTGCTTGGTCAGTTCTGCTGAACAGGACTGCATATTTCTTAGTATTTAAAGACAAATCAAGACAAACATTATCCTGGGATGCTTAAGTGGGGTGTTCCAGGCATATAATGTCACCTTGTGGTAGTTAAGACTTCAGTGCCTGTGTCTGGTATCTGTACTGTATGTGATTTTGGACACCATAGTTCCAGGAGGCAGTTAGCCAGAAGAGTAATAAAGGTGATCCAAGATCTGGAAAACATAGCCTATGAGAAAGAAGTGAAAGAACTGCATTTTTATGGTGTAGGGAAACAAAGAGTGATGAAAGACGTGATAACAATCTTCACATGTGTAATTGGTTGCTGCAGAGTGGAGGGAAATAAGTTGTTCTTCACATCCACTGGAGGTGCAACAAGAACCAGCATGCTAAACTGTAGCAGGAGAGATTTGGTTAAATGGCAGGGGAAGTCCTCTCTAACTGCGCAAGTAATTGAGCATTGGGTTGTCCAGGTAAGGTATGGAATTTCCTTCACTGGAGCTTTTTGAGATCACATCTAACCTAGCTAACAACGTATTTACCAGAAATACTGAAAGGAAGGGTGACCATGGCAAGGGTTGGATGTTAGGAAAGTTTTCTTCTCAGAAGGAGTGTTGAGGTACTGGAACAGGCTGCCCAGGGAAGTGGTAGAGTCACTGTCTCTGGAGGTTTTCAAGAAGAGTGTAGATGTGGCACTGAACGATGTGGTCTAGAGTGGTCAGAGTCATGGGTTAATGGTTGGACTAGATGATCTTAGTGGTCTTTCCAACCCTCATGACTCTATGATAGTATGAAACATCTCACCTCTCTAGGTCCCTCACAGGCATCTCGGGTGGCAGAGGCTGCCAGAAGGTCAGCTTGTGAACTGGCACTCTTGGTGGCAATTACACAGTTCTGAGAGGCAGCTTTGTAAGCTAAACACTGCTCAATACTCCACTTACTATATTTCACCCATACGCCTAGTTATTATACTAGATTTTATGATCCTTTTTCCTTCTACTCAAACCACATTTACAGCTGAGGTCTAAGAACAGTGGTGGATGATCGCTAAAGAACATCTTGGTCTGGCACCATCACAGTCAGCAGATTGGCTTACTGGTGAATGTTAGGAAATAAGAGCTCAATTCCAAAGTACAGTTCTGTAAATTGTGTCACATTGCTCCCTTCAGGTCCTTGATAACACAAATATGTTTCTGGCAAGTCTATAAGGTAGAATTGTACTTTGGTTTAATTTGCCTTGTTCTAGGCTATGATCGTAATCTTGGAAATTACTTGCATTATAATTCAGTTCTCACACATAGCTGGAAAGTGTAGTTTGTCCTACTGGATCCAACAAGTTTTTTTTTGCCCTGTCCAGTTATCAGCCCAACTAATTAAAGAAATAGCTAGCTGAAATTGACCTTCTCTTGCTGTTTTTCTTCCCTTACCTCCATTATATTAGTTTTTTTTTTCCATTTTGCTCATGTTTTACTCTTTCATAGTTGGTCTTCGTGTTATTACCAGCTTACATTTTAGTTACTGTTAAAATTCTACTAGGTTGTTTGCTTCCCATGTTGGCCTATGAAATGAAAAAGGAAAACCAATTTTTTTGGGTATCTCCATTTTATGAGAGAAGTAGCATACATAAAACCTAACTTTTCTTTCATGGTTTTACATTGCTTTGTGTCCTGCTGTTTTACCCTTACTGCTTTAGAGAGGCACTGAATAGAACAGATCTAATCTTTCCAGTATCTCTTTATAAGACAGGCCCTTTTTTATGCTCTTAGTCATCTGTATTATCAAAATGTCTTTGTTTCTGCTTTTTTATCTTCTTTGAGCTGGCATAACCAGAGCCAAAGCTGGTAATCTTGTTGAAGACCCACTATTTATTTATGAAGGGTATGCTACTGTTTCTTATTTTGCTGCTCTATTTGCTTTCCATCATATCTACACTGAGGGAGCAGCCTTTGGCACTGGGTAGCATTAGTTCAGAATACTCAAGGAGGTCAAAATCCAGCTTACAAAATGCACTGTCTTGCTTTTAGCTTTACTGATTTCATTTTGTTGCCTGTGTGCTGTCTGATTTCCTCTGAATCATCTCAAAGCACACATCAAAGCCAGGAGCAGAGGGGGCTCCCTGGGGATGTCAGAGCAGGGCCTGGCATCAGGGACCATCCCACTGCCCCACCAAGAGTAGGGCAACTGGGGCCAGCCCCAGCCCTACCCACTGGGCACCTATCTGGAGGCCAAGCTGAGGGCCTGCAGCTGGGCCCAGCAGGGCAGTGCTGTGAGGAGCTGGAGACCAGTCCTGGTGTGGCCTCACTTGTGACAGGGGCTGTGAGCCCCGTGACTGGCATGGAGCCCCAGGTGTTAAGCTTGTGAGTGCCCTGAGGGCAATTAAAAATTTTCAAAGCTTCACTGATCCAATTTTTGTGTTGAAAATGTGTGATATCTACCCATTAGCACAGTATCCAAAGGTGGGGACTTTAGGGAGCTGACAGACTGGGAAGAAATGTTACAATCCATCCTAGTGTGATAGCTGCAAGGAGAATGCCTGAGTACTTATCTCCACCCATTAAACAAAAACCCCTAGAAATGTTTTATGCAATATTAAGCTGTGGTTCAGCAAAGCTCTGGCTTGGTAGCGAGTGGGATGTGATGTTCCCTGTGTATCCCCTCCAGGGAGGACCCAGTGCCCCTCCTTGAGCAGTGCACTGTAGCCTTTGAGTGGCCAATTCTACCTCTCATTGGTGTTATTTAGGGATAAGCAGAAAATTAAGGAGATTGTTATGTTGTGACCATACGTACTGCTTTGTTAAATTAAAATAAATAAAGAAATAAAGAAATTGAGGCTTGATATTTCTTCCCTGACCATGAGTGGGAAAATAGGCTGAGCCCTACTCCACATTGCTTCATTTAGAAGGGGACTGGCCATGGAAAAAAACAATATGTGGTAGGAGAAAAAGTAACCAGTGCTGGCATAGACAAAATGACTTAAAAGGCTTTTTTCCTCTCTCCAGTTTCCATGGTATTCGGGGTACTGTGAAATTTATAAAAGAAACTTAATTCTATGTTGCCCATAATCTGCACAGACATTGTTTTAAAGCAGTGCTGATTGATTGAGCTTTCCAGGGGAGGTGTCAGGCACACTAGTAGTGATAACAGCAGATAGAAACCAGGGAGATGAGCAGTGTTGATCACACTGAGTAGTATTATGAATGAAAACAGGAGTACAAAGTAAATACATGTCAACCTTTTGGAATTTTATGTGATTGGTATCGTTTCAATGTTGGATTGAGTAATTGGTCTTTTTATCAGTGTGCTTTATGCTATAATAAAATAGGATTTAAATAGCAAGAAGTTAATAGCTGCTCTAAGTAAAACACACAGGCACTGAAATGAGATGCATTCTTTCTAGCAAAGAACATGCAAAAATTGCAGGGAAGTTTGTTTGCATTTGGTGTGATGAAAAATTAAACAACCTTTCATGCCAGTGAGAGATTTCCATTTCTCCTTGAGTTCTCTGTCAGTTCAAAGTAAGCCTTTAAAGAGTGCTGTATTAGCATGTAGGAAATCTAAATTTCCTCCTTGTATATTAATACTTTAAGGCCTGTTCATAATTCAAACTTTCATATTTCAAGATTTTCTCCCTCCCATGATTAGTTTCAGTAGCTTGTTCTGGAGCTCTGCTTTGAGGTATGAGACACTGTACTAATAACAAAGAGAAGTGGAGGGTTTCTCAGCAATGTCAACAGAAGTAAATGATGCTGGGGCAAAATGAATGGGTTCTGGAGATTGTAGGGGGAAGAGAAGTTGAGGCTGGGAGAAACTGCCACTCTTTGGGGCAGGAGAGGTTGAAATACAGCTGGAAAGGCCATGTGGCTTTGGATGTGGGACTGGGAGTAGGAGTCTTCTGGAAACTGACATGGGAACAGGTGTGAGGAGGGTTTGGAGGACTTTTAGGAGGGTTTAGGGGAGGGTTTGGATGTTTCCTCACAGTTTTCATCCAGACCAGTCTTTCTCATTGTTTTTTTCCTGAACTGTCTCATGTTCTGGGTACTTCTCATTGCTTTTGCAGGCATACATGGAGTAGGTAAAATGTGCCAATTGTAGTGGACTTCTTGCTAATACACGTACAGGTTTGTTCAAAGCTGTGAAGGACTCTGAACAAAAAAGTGAGTGTTGGGTTTTAGTATGTTTTAATTAAGGAGTTAAGATTTTCTAGGATGGCTCTGAATGTATCTGAACATGGATCACTGATGGCTGAAACACTTGTAGCATACTGCATATTTGCCGCTGTAACAAAACTTGCAGGATTTAAAAAAAGATTTTATCTGTGGAGCAGACTAGAAATGCGTATTTACCCAAGCTGTCTTTGAAAGAGAGAAATTGAGTTGATGGTATAAAGAGTGTTCCAACTACTGTGATTGGAGTGTACATTAACACTGAAATTTGGTTACCTCAGAATGTTTTTGTATATTTTTAAAAGCATGTAAAATAACCAAAGCTCAGCCTTTTCAGTGTTCAGTCCAATTTATCAAATTTACAATATTGAGTTACATTATTCAAGCTGTCTTTATTCTTTCCCCCTTTCTCCTGTGTAAATCTTTGGACCTGTGGTAATGATAAAGTATGTTTTAACTTGCCTGAGCTCATTTATATCCTACATCAACAGAAAATTGAAAAAAGAACCCTCCTGAGCTCCGGTTTGAGAGTAAGCCAATAATTTTTAGGGCATGCCAGCTTGTATTTTCCACATTATTTTATAACAGTCTGTACTTTCTTCATTAAGTAGAGTTAATGATTTCCAAAAGTTTTATTTTTAGTCAAAACAGTTGCAGCATTTTTATTTTGTATTTGCTGAGCCCACTTAAGATAATTTAAAGACATATAAGAGAAGAGTGCTGCAGTAATAGCAGAAGTACCTATAGGTTCAGCCTTTGATGAAGACTTGCCAACTCTGTTACCAAGAGTACCTGGTGCTTATGTTCATCCCAGTAACTGCAGTTTTCATCGCTTTATGAGTATTAGTTCCTGAATTCCACAACAGCCTGTGATATCTTATGTGGAGAGGTTGAGATAATGCTACGTAATTGTAAGAACAGTAGGATGTATTAAAATACCAGATTATTGAGCTCGGTGTAAAATCTCGTGGTACTATCCTTGTTTCAATAAAGTGCACAAAACTGTGTGAACCTTTGCCAAACTAGTTGGGGAACCACAAGGGATGGACCATGCGATGCCATGATGGGCCTTCTGGACTATGAGCATAATGTGTACATTTGAAGGAAGATGTACAAAGTGGTACTTCAATTCTTTTCCTGATTTCAGACACTTACAATGTTCATGTTGTAGGTGCAATTAGAGAAGTACGTATTGCCTTTGGTGTCCACAAGTGTAATAATTTCTTTTTTCTTAGTCTTTTAACCACCTGGGTGGCTCTCTTAGAGGTCTGGCACAGATAGACTCCATTAGGCAGCAATCTACGCATGTTAAAGTGAGTGTCTCGTCCTTTAATTGCAGCTTTCTTTGACCAGTTCAGCATGTTCCTACCTCTCGCACTTGGGATCTGACCCTGGTTTTCTTCCATTTCCTCTCTCCTTGTTGCAAGTAAAGACGACAGAATCAGATTCCCAGTTTAAAAAAAAAAAAAAAAAAAAAAAAGGAGAGAAAATAAACACTGTCAGTGTAACTACAGTGTCATGGAGAAGAGGACGAAGGCACATCTGTGCAATAATTTAAAGGGTGGGTGATTTCTGCAAAATATGACTTGAAGTTGGAAGAAATGAGTGTGGACCACTGCTGCATTGTTAGGGTCATGGATTCATTCCTTTCTCAGCTGTGGAAAGTGTTTCGAAACAAAAAAAGCACTCTGTGGGAAGTTGTTCTCTGAGATTAGAATTTACGTCCAAGTAAAAAACCCAAGGGAAAGTTATAATACTGCACTTCGATTTAATTGGGGCATTGGTTGTTTATGGGAGATGGACACAGGAGTCTCCAGTTCTTAAAATCTTAGCCTTGATAGCATGTGATTACAAGATAAAACAGATCACTTTTGATAGAATATAAACAACTGAAGTGAATGTCAGTATCTTGGGAAAACAGAACTCCTTACCAAGTGGAACAGTTTCTGCAGAGTTATCAAATTTTGTTGAAACATCTTCCATTTGGAGAGAGAAGACCAGGGCAGGCAAAAGTGAGGGAAGTTTTGAGATGCACCACAAGAGGTTTATCTTATGAGATAGAACTACGTGGAAAAGCCAAGAAAATTGGAGCTATATAAAGAATGGAGTCCCTCATTTCATAGCAAGTTAAAACAAAGGAAACTTTAGGTGGAAATACAAAAATTAAAAGGTGTTATATGTCAAAGGAGTTATATGTTTCTTACTGAAAGGAAATAGAAACTTTCACCTTCTAAAAAAAGAGTCTTTTTTGTACTTCAGAAACTCTGTCACATACTGAGAAAGCAAGGATTAAGTGGCAGCTCTAAGCAAACCAACAAATAAACAAAATGGCATTTTGAAGAGCTCTGGCTGGAAGTTGACAGAAGAAAAAAGAATGGGGAAGTAATGGCAGTTGGAGACTTGGAGAAGATTCTTCATATCCCTGAAAAGTAAAATTGAGAATCCTCCAGGTAGAAATGCACAAATCACGGAGAAATCACTGATAATAAAATGTATTGAAATGCTGGCAGATTATTAAGCTGAAAAATACACTTCTGAAATGTAATGGAAGATAAAATGATAAAGGAATTCTTTGCTTTTTGTCTTCTGTAAAAAAGAATGAAGGGGTGGGGAAGGAGAGGAAGATTTGCTGAATAGGAATAACATTTATTTATTTTTCTCCTAAGGTCCTAGACAATAGAGTTTTATGTTTGTTATTCCCTGATGAATTTGCAATGAAGAGAAAGGAATGTAATTGTATGCCCCTGTGATTAAGTCCATTTGCTGTGTGAAGAGGCCCACATGGTCATGGTGTGCTTCTGACTCAGCTGAAATGAACAGTGACAACTTTTGCCAAAATGGAGAGGGAAGCTAGGATGCAGAGGATTTCATTAAGGAGCTCAGAAGAGAGGACAGCTGTACCTAATTTTCAGAAGCACATAGTTGTCTTTGAGGAAGCCAAGCAGTACCAAGAAAAAAGCTTAATTTTGATTTCCTAAAGAGCAAAGGAATTCCGTGTATTTGATCTCTTCTGTTACTTTCGGATCTGGATTAAATAAGATATCTGCTCCCAAAAGTGATATTTCTAGTCAAGGGGAATTTCATTTTTTGCATATGCCTAGGTAATTTACGCTAAGTAATCTGTGTTGTTACGTTTGTTCTTTTATGCTACCTGGTAGTAGCAGGAAAAAAGCTTTGGCAAGGCTGTTGTGGGAGCTGTCCATTCCCAAGCCTTTTGCTTATGGAAGTTTGGGTGCTTTGCAGATACGTGATTCTCTCTTCTTGAGACTTGACCTCATGTACTTCTGAGCTTGTCTCCTGTGCCATTTGATAGGATTTTTAGATAGTACTGTAGTAATATGTGTCTTCTATTCCTCCAGAAGTATTTATAGGATATCTTTGAAAAGCTGCCTCAAAGGCATCTGCATATGAAGGAATCTTGCTCAAAAATCAGAATTTCAAAAATGCTGTTTTATGGTTATTTTGCCCACGTAACACCAAGCTGCGTGGTGCAGCTGACGCACTGGAGGGAAGGGGTGCCATCTAGAGGGATCCTGACAGGCCATGGCTGTGGGCCTGTGTGAAACTCAGGCAGTTCAACAAGGCTGAGTGGGTTATGGCGATCCTAATGATGTATGATATTTAACCCAAGTTAAATTTAGCTTCTCTATTTTGAAGTACAGAATTTACTGCAGAATGTCTGCATTCTGCATCACTGGTATGTTCTGGTTTACTTTAAAAAGGCTGCCCTCAGGTACAGAAATAAGTCTTGATTGTTTAATTTCCTTAAGACCTAAGGACTTAGATGTGTAACTACAGCCTAGGTCTACCATTTAAATGCCAGAGAGATTCTTGCTTCTACTCAACCAGAGAGGTAACCAAAGTCATTATGCCGAAGTTTATGTCAGTAAAAATTCCTGCACACCTACATGTCTGATGGTAGGCATGCCTAGACTGAGCAGCATGGTAGGTACTTAACAGATGCCCGAAAGAAAGATTTGCAAGGCAGAAATTCTTCTGTCTCACGTATGGATGTTGATCTAGCAGGAATTTTTAGGACATGTTTTTGGAACAATCTCCAGCAATAGAAAGGTTGGTTTTTTTTTTTTTTTTTGTTTTATTCTTTTTGCCATGTGGTTGGAGCATTAGCCAAGATGAAGAAAACCTGGGTTTAGTTTCCTTCTTCAATGTGAAACAGTTTGAACCATTTACCTCATTACTGGTTAATGTTTAAATGGTGATTAAAGGTGGTATGGAAGAGGAGAATAGTGAGAATTGGTGTATTATGGATAGTATTGTGTGTTTCAAGACTTTTTTGCCAGCACTACAGAGAGCCATAAGCATAGGTTTCAGTGTTTTCAGTTTCCAAAGTGGTCCTTGGATGCATAACCAACATGCATCAGCACCAAAGAAATCTGGTTGATTTTAAGTGTTAGGCCTCTTAAAGCAAGCCATGTCACTCAGAAAGCATTTGCTGTTTACATTTGACCAAAATAAACTGTGTCTATGTATGGTAGAGATAATGCTTCTTAGTAAAGATGAAAGCTATGTGAAGTGTGATTTATTCCATTAAAGATAATGGCAAATGTGAGGTGGAGGGTGCTGTACTGGGAACAAGCTTGCAAAAATAAAACACATGGATACATTGCTCATACTGCTTCAAATAGTAGCAATAGTAGCACACTTAGTAGCTGCTTTAGGATTTTCCTGTTCAGGATAGCTCTGTACAGAACTGTCAAAGTGTCTCTCTCCTATGCACTCAGTGATGCTTTGTGGCATGGCTGAATAGCAAAGGATGTGCTTGATTTCATGCTTCCTTTCTCAACTAGGAGGTTGCATTCTGCAGGGTGTTTCAACACCTATTAATAATACCATCCTAATATCATGAGAGTATCAGAGCAGTGTAATGTAGAAATAAAGTTTTAATATATTTTCAAACTGTCTTTTTAATTCATGTTAACTCCACTAAAACTTTGTCTATGAATTGAATTTCATATACCATGGAGTATGTTTAGAAATTCTTTACCTAGATCTATTTTGGTCTCTGTTTGGGTATGTTGGCTAACACAAATTATTTATTGCTGTCTCTCGGATAAATTGGGTATAGAACTTTCTGGTTTTGCTTCTTTATTATATTCTGTATTTGTTTAATGCTTGTTGTTGCTGCTGGATTACTATAGTTGTAACAGTTTATGAATCCAACAATTTAAAAACCATGACAAGTAGATATTTTCTAATATCAGTGTGGAAATAATTATAAATCTTGTGCATCTTGGAGAGCAAATACAAAACAAGTAATTTTTTTGTTGGTATTGGATGACATCAAAGCAGGCATTGAACTCTGAATCTGAAAAGTTTTTTTTTGTACCATGAAAGGCACTAGCAGCACCTCTTCTTGTAACTACTTGCTAGTAATGCATTTAAACCATGATTTTCCATTTACTGTAAGAAATAAAAATTGGAACTGACATCTAATGGATGAATTTATCTCCACAAGTCTTCTTTATATTTAGTCACTGAGACTGCGTGCTCGGTGCTTTTGTCCAGCTGTGTAATCCTTAGTTTCAAGTGCCAGAATCATCCCTGGAAACATTGCTCTGAAACACTCACTGTAAGTGATGTTCAGGAGTGTGTGTTCTTGGAGAGCAGTGAGAACACAAAATACACTAGAATTCTCCTTTGTATATACATTCAGCATTTTGTGTTTTTTTTTTTTTTCCTTTTATTTCTAGTTGCACAAGTCTGACATTAAGCAAAAAATAGAAAGTCCTTCCAAACTTGAAAAAAAAAAAAACTACCTCAGGAATATGTCTGAAAATGCATCTGGCATCTTTAGAAATGTCAAATTTCTGGCATGCATAATAACATTGTATTCCTTTCATTTTTTTTGGAAACCCATATATTAGAATTCATAAAAATAAAACACCTGCTTTCTTAACTTGTGGGTTTTCTCTGAAGTAATGTACATGATAGTACAAGAGAACATGACCTGTAATTTGTTCAGGCCTATCCAAAAGCATTGATGTTCTGTGTAAGCAACTTGTCTTAGGTCCTACTAAATGGGCCATGTTGTTTTACTCTTTCTTTTGGAACCTACTTTAGTGGCACGGTCTCTGCAGAAGATATGCTACATGTGTTTTTTTGTGTTCTGTGATGTGTGACTGACTTGTAAAAAAAAAAATCATCTGCAGTGGAATGTTTTAAAAATATATTGAGATCTAGGTATTGGTGGTAGGTGGATGGTTGGACTGGATGATCATGGAGGTCTATTCTAACCTTGGTGATTCTATGAAGAGTGAAGCACACTATTTGCACTGCTAAGTGCAGTGTTGTGGGAAGAACAGGTTTATGTTTTACTCATTTGGTGTATGAAGACTTCTCCTATGGTAGGCAACACAGTCTCTCACAAACTGCTTAATTTATGTCATTAAAGTTAGTTAAAATCTAAATTAAAAGAATTATGACTTTGAACTGTATTCTCATAGCTTCTAATGTGGACTGGTTTGTCTGTGAAGGCATCAGAGTTCGTTACCTAAACTAGGTAGAAAAGCAGATGTAGTATCAAGCCTACAGGCTGTTTTCTTCCCTCTTCCTTTCTTTCTTCTTAGGGGAGATTGTTAAAGTTGGACATCAGTGCAGATCACTGTGTGTATAAAAATGTATCTTTAAAAGAAACATGGCCAGCAGAGTGAAGGATGTGATTCACCCTCTTTTCTCCATCCTTAAGAAGCCCTGCATCCAGGTCTGGGGCCCCCAGCATTAAAAAAAAATACAGAGTGTTGGAGTGGGTCCAGGGGAGTGCCACAAAGATAATCAGAGGGCTGGAGCACTGCTCTCTGCTATGAAGACAGGCTGAGAGAGTTGGGGTTGTTCAGCCTGGAGAAGAGAAGGCTCCAGGGGGACATTATAGCAGCCTTCCAAAAGGTGCCTACAAGAAAGCTGGAGAGAGATTCTTTATCAAGGTTTATAGTGACAGGACAAACTGAAAGAAGGTAGATTAGATTAAGATATTGATATAAGGAAGAAATCTTTCACTCTGACTTTGGTAAGGCCTTGGATGGGGCTTTGGGCAGCCTGATCTAGTGGGAGTTGTCCCTGCCCATTGCAAGGGTTGAAACTTCGGTGATTGAAAATCTTTCCTAATCAAAACTATTTGTTGATTCTGTACTTGTAATTTGAAGCACCATCTTGTTTAGCCAGGTTTAGTGTGTGATCAGCAGTATGGTATGAATGCAGCATTGTTTGAAGATGGATGCTGGGATCAAGACTAATTTTTGAGACTGGAAAAAAAAATCAGAGCACTATGCTTTTCTAGTAGTACTTATTTTGCTTATTTATCTTGTTAGTAGAAATAGGTTCATTCTTTGTAATATGAAATAAAGGGGTGACCATTATTCTGGAAAGCCAAGAGATGTCATTCTAGGATAATTTGTTAAATTTCTTTTTCCTTGCTACAGTCTGTTCAACTCTGTGTTACTTAGAAGTGCTGTTGAGAGCTCTGGGCAGAAATAAGAGTTTATTTCCATAATGATGGTAGAAAGAGCTATTACTTCCTTTATATTCTCCTTCTTTTTAGCCCCACCAAGGCCTTATCTGAAGGAGCTCCTCAGGTATTTCTAGAGATTGATTTGGAAAAAAATCGTCTACACTGCTCTAACCTCCGATGGCAATTTAATTTACCTATTACATTAATTCAGTCTGATTGATTCAGAAATGTGATGGTCCTGTCTGAAGTACAACTTCATTATTAACAAATTCTAAGCTGCTTAGTGCCAAAGACAAACAGCAGGCAGAACTATTAGTTCTGTTCTTTTGAACAGAAAAGGTGCAAGTGGATTGGGATGAAAGAGGCAGAACAGGAAAATCTTCAGCTAGTTACAATATGGGCTATAATATTGTACAACGTATAATATTTCAGTGTAGCCTGAGGAAGCATGCTTAACATAATTATTGCTTAAAAGTGGAAAAAAGTACCTTGCTGAAACCTCTGCAGATGACAAATGCTCACGACTGTTTGGGATCACTGCTGAATGTGGTAGCAAATCTCATCCCTGGGTCCTAGATGACTCTGCAACACATATGTTGAAGATTTCTTCATAGTTGTAGAGTGGGAGGAAAGAATTTGCCATCTTCCCATGTGCTGTAACCTGGACAGATTTAACAGGATGCTGCCTTCCACCCCCACTCCATCCTTGCAGTGCCAGCCTGTAGGGAGTTGTCTGTGGCAGCCGAGGAAGAATTTTTTGCAATTTTGAACACTGAAATTTCTGAGAAATTCCAAGTGCATAACAAACTTGTGTGGATCTGAATGTTGTTGCTGTTGTAAAAATAGACACCTCTGACTTGAGGGTAGGTCTTCTCTCAGTATCCTTGGAGATATCTGGAGATGTTCTCCTGTCGTACTATTAAATCCTGATTAGTGAAAGTCTGAAGATTAAGCAAGTGGCCAGTAGCATAGATTGTCTGGAGTGAGAGAAAAGGGGAAGCAAAGATACTAAAAGTGAACGGTTATAGAAGTATTACAGAGTGCAGAGTTTTTCATAGGGAGAGACAGTACTTGTGGTACTCCTGGCTTGGTAGTGGGGATTTGCTCCCTTGCATCCACAAGGGATGGATTATAAAACAAGAATGCAATAACTAAGCAGTTATGATCCAGATATGGAACTATGTATACAAGTATGAAGTACTATGTGAGAAAAATCCAGCATAAAGATATGTAAGGAACATTTTTAATGTGTAAATAGAAACACTGACCCTTCAACATCCAAAGAAAAGAGATGGAGATACTCATGAAAGGGGGAAAGCCAAACCACTCCTTGTTAAAAAATTGTAAGCAGTGAAAAGAACACTTTGGAAGTTGGGATGTACAGGGTAGGTTATAGTATAGGATGTTCTCTAAATAGCTAAACTTTGTTTCCTGGTTACTCATCTCTCTCTCTTCAGCTCTTAGTGCCAATTGAAGTCAAATATGAGGGGTGGCATGCTGCTTCTAGAGCTCTTCCTCTGGGGCAGCAGGATGGCAGGGCTGTTTGGGCCTGATTTACTCACCCTATTCATCTCCTCCTCCTGTTTGCTCTTCATTATACTGCCCTCTTACCTTTACAGGCCTCGTCCTAAAACCAAATAGCTCAGGAAGGCAAATGACCTGGAGAAGAGCAGTATGCTTGATGAATGGGGGGGGGGCTCTGCACCTAAAGAGCAAGCACCTTAGAGCTGCACTCATGAGTGCGAAGGAGGAGTCCTGGAAAGTGATTCAGAGACACAGAAACGTGGAGGTTGGAAGGGACCTCCTGAGATTCTGTAGTCAAGCCCTGTTTAAAGCATACCTATTTATTGTAGTCTTGTTTGGATCTTGTAGAGACCAAGTTAGAATAACCCCAAGGATGGAGATTTCAGCATCTCTTTTAGTCCCTTACACATCCAGTTGGTATTTTGTATTTCCCAGTGTGTACCCTGTTCCACTTGACTTTCCAGTATGGCTGTGGAGAGAGCCTTCTTCCATCACCTCTATGCCTTCCTTTGCAGACTGCACTAAGATGTCCCCTCAGCTTTACCTGCATTTAGTCTGGGGGTTTTATTCCTACCTCCCATTACAGGTTACCTAGTGATATAGTTGATGCCCCATCCCTGGAGACTTTCAAGGCAGGGCTGGATAAGGCCCAGGACAACTTGATCTAGCTGTGGTGTCCCTGTTCACTGCAGGGGAGTTGTGCTAGATGGCCTTCAGAGGTCCCTTCCAACACTAAAGATTCTATGATTCTGTGATTCAGCTTCCCACAACCTCAGAACAGTATTTTCAGGACTGTATCCCTGTCCCAGGGGTCCAATGGAGTCCTTCCAGACAACTTAGCTTCCTACCAGTTCCCTCTTTGTGACTTGAAGCCATGCTGCATTCCACCATCTGCTTCTATCCTACACTGCCTCAATTTCTTCAGCAAAGGATATTCTTAATTAGAAACAGGTTGAGTAGCAGACAGTTAAGGAATGCCCATGAGCAGCAGTGTTTTTGAGATCATCCTGAATGATCATTCTTTGACAGAGATTTATTCTTTGTAGGTTACTTCAGATATTACTTTTTTTTTCTGTCACTATTCAGTAGATAATTGCCTCAATATGTGCTGTTGCTACACTGCTGGGGCAAAATAAACCAGTATGTTTGGATGCGTGAAGTACAAGTCTTTTGAATAGAAACAGGGATGGATTTGGGGCTTTTACAATAGCAAGTATGTTAGGGTACTGTGCCCTGTTCTATGTCAGTGCCTCAAAAATATGATGACAAGAACAAAGTTCAAAGGAAAGTCACAGAAACGAGAAGGGATTTGAAAAATAAGTATTGAAGGATGAAACTTATGAAGGTGAAGTATATGAAGGGCAGGACTGGATGGTGGCTTGAATTGTGTGTATGTGTAGATAGAATGAAGCAGGGGATAACTTTTAGTTTTGCTAAGAAAGTCATAAACAGAACTAGTGGCTGGGGATTCAGGCAAATTCAGCTTTTGAAATAAGGTGAAGTTTCTTTTAAGCATCAGAAATACGGTGCAATGTCTTAGAAGTGAGGGTAGTTCAACAGTAGAGAAGATTAAGGGGAGTGGAGGAAGGATGGTCATTAAAATAAGAGTAGATATTTTTCTAAAAAATGTTTTTTTTTATTGTAAATGCTTTTCTTGTAAATATTATCTGGCTTTATGCTTACGGGGGTCAAACTTGATGATAAAAATAGCCTGGGTGATCCTTTCTCTTCCCAGGGCCACACAATGACTTTGGCAAAGATGAACTTTCACTTAACTGTATGGTTGTTAGAATAACATTCCTATTCCAGATGTGTGTGCTTTCATGTGTAACTTAGAACAGCTTCTTGTTCAGGCACCCACTGGAGGGACTGGGGAAAAACTAAAAGTGTATTTGCTATGTCAGAAAGTGATTTACGACAGCTAGGGTGAAGTTTGTGTGGCTTGTTTTGAATGTTTTTTTCTTAATGCTATTTACATGGGTGAAACAAAGCTGAAAGCAAAGAGCAATACATAAGAATTTCCTTAAAACCTGGATGGGTTTTATCCAAATAGAGCTGGATGGCAGTGGCTGTCTCCCACTCTGCACTTTTGCTAAATCTTAGTGTGCATTGCCCGTTCACTATTTATTCAACTGTGCAGGTTCTATGTCCTCACTTGCCTCATGGACTGAAGGAAATACCTATGTTATGGACTGGGGTGGAATTTTATACTTTATAAATGTAATCTAAATAATTATTGTCACGTAAGAGGCCTGTAAAAGTCATCACATTTTAAAGAAAGTGAGCTTGAATATTTACTGGACTGTCCTTAGTCTTTTTTGCAGCTGAAAACAGCTGAGCAGATAAATCTTGCATGGTTTTAATCTTTGCCTTGGGTCAGTGCATATCTGGACTTTCAAGAGTTCATTAAAGGACCAAATTTAGGATATGGTTGGAAGAATAAATATTTATGTAGTGAAGATGTTTTGCTCTTTGAGCATGAACATGCTAAATTTGTTTTCTTCCCTTAAAAAACTATTTTAAATGTTGAGAGTCTGATCTAGCTCCACCAAAGAGAACTGGAGCTATTTTAAGTTTTTTGATAGTTCAAGACCCCGGTTCCTCTAGAATCGCTACTATTTCCATTCTTTCAGCAGTCACAGCCTACTTCTCAATAAGAAAAGGGCTAGAGGGGAAAAAAAAGAAAAAACAACACCCCCAACCACTATATTTTAAAAAACAGAACTAGAAAGTCTTGAATTCTTTTCTGCCTGTTTAGCTCATATGATTCTTCTTGATTGGATGTCAGTGAGTTTATATATTATTGGCAAAATTTTAAGATATAATCAAATATTTTCAAGGTACTTCATGATACCTTTTATGTAGTCGAAAGCTTGCTGTACTAAGTTCAGAGGAATGAAAAGACCCCAGAAGACAGAAGTGTTAACAGTAGCTTTCACTGTTGTAGCAGAAATGCTAAGTCATGGCCTGAACCAGTGTTTGAGCACCTGGTGGGAAGGCAGGGCCAACCCAGGGGAGCTCAGGTTCATGCAGTGTACCTGAGTGACCAGAAGGGGGGAAGCCAGGATTCACCCCTTCCCAGACCTCATTTAAGGGTTGGCAGGGGAGGCAAGGGTAAGTTGCTGGAGATCCCTGCCTATCTGAGACTTTCTGAAGGTAAGCAGATTCTTTCCTTTATTTCTGTGCATATGGCTGTTGTATTTGAGCAAACCCTTGCTTTCTGCAGCCTGGGACCTTGCTACTCTGCTGTTATTGCTGCACTTTCCATCATGTTACAACTGCATAGCATAAAACAATAAAATCAGGTTCTGAAGCCTTAGCAGGAACTTTAACTTTTTTTTTTTTCTGCATGGCTATAGACTGCTATTAATTAAAAAAAAAACGCTGTAGACTACTGTTAATAAAAAAAAACTAAACAGCGGTCTGTTATACCGCTAACTGAATGCTTCCAGAAATGATGAAAAAGAGGAGAGACAGGTAAGGAATTGGAAAGGGCTGAGATTTGAAGTAAAATTTTGGAACCTTCAGCTGAAGCGGGGTTCTTCGTTGTCATTTTTACCCTTCCAGCTTTTGACAGCACGTTAGGTGTCACTGGGAACAGCATTTGCTATCAGTAATTGAAAAAGATGATGAATAACTGTAATAGACTGGATCTGTTGTGCTTGTTGAAATCCAGTCCTATTTGAGGGATAAACAAAAGGAATGAATAGGAGAAGGAAATGAAATTGAGACAGAAAATGTAGTTCCTGCTTCTGATGCTCTGTATTGAAAGAGGCAGACAGAGCTCATGGATGGTCTTTTCTTCACATAGCAAACATTTTAAATCACCTGTTGTGTATTTCCTACTACTTCTTTTTCAATTTCATTCAAAATGTTGCAGTCATGACATTTGCAAATCATTTGTCTTAACTAAGCCAGCCCTACCTCCCTTTTAAAAAGTAGAGAACAAAAATATATGTATGGGGAGGAAATGAGGAGCTAGGAGTGGAAGCATCTATCTGACATATGAGCTCCCAGCTCATTTTGGTAACGATGACAATGTTTCTGAATTCTCTGCCAGTGTTCTTTTATGCAATAATTATGCAATAATGAATATAAGTTTCTGTGAATTCCTTGCCAACTAGGTGTAGTCCTAATGTAGTCTTTACATTGCTTTAGAAATTTACTTGAATTGGTTCAGTTTTTTGTTACTGTTATGTCTCTTTCTATCAACTTCTAAACTATCTATAATAACCGGTTGCTGCACTCTGTGCCCCGATGAATGTTTTCTTTCCTTTATCAACACTACTATTGGCCCAATTAAGCTCTGCATTCCTGAGTGCAGACAGAATGGTCTCCTAGACTATTGCTCCAGGATTAAATTGTCAATTGGATTAAATTGTCCTCTTTTTTAAAATACATACATATACATATGCACACTTAAAATTAGACCTTTTGGCTTTCCAGTAGGAATAAGTTTGACTGTTTCTTACACGGAATCTTATTATCAGAGCATAGTTGAATTTCAACTGTACAATTTGAGTGTCAAGTTCTATCCCATTGATTGGCTGTTTTGTTTTCCTTGGATCTGTCGAAGGAAGGAAAATTCTGTGGAATCTCAAGTTGCTTGATAAAGAAAGAAATAACAGCATGGGCTTTCACAGTCAGGATGAAATCATGGTTTCTAGGGAGACCTCAGATTCGTTGCATGCAGCCAGGATGCTGAGCTGCCAATGGTGCTTGCTTACATAAGTTGCTTATCCTATATTGTTTTGTAGTCAATCGTGTATCAGTTCAGCAGCTCAAAAGCTGTGGTAAGGCCTCTTTTTTTTTTTTAAATGTAACCCATAATAACTAATTGCTGTAACCTGGCACAGCACCATCTCGGAGTGGGAGTAAGTCCAGGAAAGTGCAAAATGCCAAAAAAAAAAAAAAAAAAAAAAAAAAGATTTAAAAATACGTTTCTGTGATTTCAGATGCTTTCTCTGCTGTAGATTGGAGGAGTCTGTGGGTTTGCTGTGCTTTACTGAATCACATGAAAAATAAACAGCCCAATTCACTTAAAAGGAAATCTTTTTTTATTGCTTTCAGAAATATTTTTCTTTTTTGCTTGGATTAAAAGATGTATCAGTCACATTTCATTGATGTATAGCATCTCATGAGATAGGTTGGATAACCTGTTATCTTGTGGCGTACAGGGATTTTTTTTTAAACCCAACTTGTTGAGAAGTACAAATTTTTTTGGTTCTGAAGAGCCTGCTATTATAAAATTTTCAAAATCTGCCCAAATATGATTCAGTTCTTTAATCCTTGCCACTTCTTTATTTAATCTTCATAGTACTTTATAGCTTTAATACATCCTGCAGCATAAATATGGACTGTAGACTTACCACATTGTGTTAACTTGTATGAATTTATTTTGTACACTGAATATTGCTAGTAGGGAAAATTTAAATTGCTTTGCACAGTCTTTTCATTTAAAGTACTTGCTCATCATTTTTTTTTTCTTACCTATCTCTGAAATGTCTTTTGGATTGAAGATTTAAAAGATTTATCAGTAGTCCAAGTAATGCTCTTTTGACGTCAAGTCATCCATTTTTAATGAGAGACTGAAGTTGTAGCTGTGCCGTGGGGAAATGAAATATCAAACATAAACATGAAATAGTTGTTAATGCCTTTCTTAAGCTTTGGATGAGAAATCTAAAATAACATTTGAGCAGCCTGGTGTAGTGGGAGATGTCCCTGCCTATAGCAGGGGGGTTAGAACTAGGTGATCTTAAAGGTCCCTTCCAACCCAAACCATTCTGTGACTCTATGACAGATCATGCTTGTGCAGGTGAGAATGCAGGTGAGATGTGAGGTTAGTGTAGTGTGGCATGGATGAGAAATTCTGTATTTCAGGAGCTATAATTTCCTGGGGAAATAACTGAAATAAATTTTATGATGTGGAGCTTGCATGTTTATTTGTGAGCCTTTTTCAGCCTCAGGAGTTCTACTTTACGTGCGGAAACCCTGTGGGTTTCTGTGACTGGATGCGTGTGCGATTCGCTTATCTTTCTGAAACCTTTGCAGTTTCTCTGAACTTTTCAGTCTTTGTTCACTTTCTGCAGGTGCTTGGACATTCACCTTTAGCTAACTGCATCACTTTGCCATCGTCACTGCACAGCTCCTGCTGCTTCTGCTATGGACTTGTACTTGGCTGCAGCAGGCTTTTGCCTACATCTTTCCCCACTTCTTCTTTCACGTGCTTCTCCAGCTCCATCTCTGTTCTATAATCTGTTTATCAGGTAGGCTTTTCTATGGAGGGGGAACAAAGCAGTCCCTTTCTACCCTTGTCACTATTTAAAAAGAAAGATAGCAAAGGATGTTGAAATGAGGTGGAGGGCCCAGATGAAATCTGCATTAGTTTGTGTGTTTTAAGGGAGTCTATGAAATGCTTTATGCTTGTTTTTAGGATTAGAAAATAAAATGTCCCTGTGTACTCTAACTGCATATTCCTATATAGCAGCTGTAATAAAAATAAGTATAGGTGCTGTTTACCTGGCAAAGAACTGTTACACGACTACTTATTCTTGTTGTACGGGTGCTCATTTTAATTACAAATAAAGAAAACTCACAATGTATGCAACTTGAACACATAATTCTCAGTTTTGATCCCTCTTAGTAAAAACTCCTCTGAACTATTTTGTAAGCATGTATTTAATGCTGCAGAGCAGTCCTAGTATGAAAGTAATAATAATGGCAATTGTGCCAAACTAGTTCATTCCTACATAAAAATAGAAAGAAACAGTACGGGAATACGAATGCACTCCTTACTGTAGATTTTATCTGTTAATGTACGGTATTGCATTTATGTACATGTATTTATGCACAAATGGAGCCTAAACTGATTGTGTGTACAACCTCACCCTTCCAAGGCAATGCTGTTATTCTTTTAAATCATTGAAGATACAATAACCTCATCAGTTGTGCCCACTGAGGGGAAAAGGAAAAAAAAGAGGAATAATATGGAAGAAGTGGAAAATATGATTGCGGAATAGGAATGAAATCCAAGTGGAAATAGAGATTCAGATATACTACTTGTTAAAAGTAACAGACTTGGAGTAACCTTATAAACATTTATGAATGTTTAGGGCTGGTAATACTAAGAATAAGAATAAAAAGTTAATGTAAATTGCCCCAACATTTTATATGTAAGACTCATTAATTTTGAAAACATATTGAATATAAAAAGAAGATGATAAAGTATTGCATTTCTTTTCCATGTTATTTAATGTGTATAAATCAGAATTGTCAGGGTTGCTTTTATCTTGCTGTACATTTTCTGTGTTACTGCATAAGTTTTGGCAATACAAAAAGCTCCAGTATGTCCTTTTAATCATTGTTATTGTAATGTTTTAATATTTCTTTCTTTGTTTGCCAAACTGAATAATCCCTAGTTGAATTAAGAGATGTTTATACAGTGATGTAATATGAGAGAAGTGTTAATTTATACTTGGAAGACAAGATAATATACATAACCCTTAGTCTGATTATTTTCTTGGAATGCTGGAAAAGGTTAAAATCATACCTTTACCAACTTCTTTTGTAGGCAGAAACTAGCAACAGGAAGAAGTGAAGAAAGAAATAACCTCTGTAACACTTCAGTGCCATTGCTGAGCAAGAACTCTTAATACATAAGGCAAGCCAGGCTTTTCAGAAAAATGAAATCTCACTCCATTCCCCAGTTTGAATAGTGATAAAACTGCACTGAGGAGCAAATAGTTTTGATTCTGGAAGACTCCAAATTGCTCTAAATGGAAAGTTTCTTCAGCACATATTCCTAGGAAGAGTAAAATGATACACGTATCTAGGCATTAGAATGCTGTGTGTGGAAAGAGTGCATCAGCAGGCTGCCTTGTGAGACACACAAGGTGCTGATCTTAGGCTTCTTGAATGCAGAGTGGAAATGCTGCCTAACCTGCTTAGACACCTCTGTTTCCTACTGAAAACTTAATTTGGACGTGAACAGCTTCTGCTGTGTATGCATACAGAGGTGTTGTGATTTAATTCAGCTAAACACCACATAGCCCCCCCCCCACACACAGTGGGATGGGGAAGAGAACTGAAAAAAGGGACTGAACTCATAGACTGAGATAAAAACTATTTACTAAGACAGAAAAAGGGAAAAATATATATGCATATATAATTATTCTTACTGTTATATATATGCAAGATGTGTGATGCACAAGCAGTTGTTGACCACGTGCTGACTGTTGCCCAGCCAGTCTCTGAGCAGCCCCAGTCAACTCCCTACAGTTTTAGGGTTTTTTTTTTTTTTTTTTTATATGATGTCATATGGTATGGAATATCCCTTTGGCTAGTTTAGGTCAGCTATCCTGGTTCTGACCCTTCCCAGCTTCTTGTAGCCCCCAACCCCATTGCTGGAAGGACAGTATGAGACACTGAAACAACCATGGCTCTGTACAGCACTGCTCATCAACAATTAAAAAAAAATCAGTCTGTTACCAACATTGTTTTTCTCCTAGAAACATAGCATCATACCAGACACTATGAAGAAAATCAACTCTGTCCCAGCTGGAATCAGGACAAGAAGATGCACTTGTCTGAACATCTCTCTATGTACTTTTGTTCAGCAAAGCTGTTTAGAGAGTTGCATGCCTTTGCCACCTCCAACACAAGGATAAACATTGAATTCATTCAAAATCAAGTAGCGGCTATTGGTTTCATTAATGGCTGTACCAGATATCCACTGCATAGGAAGCCTGAGTTACATTTCCTTCCCAGCTGGAGGTGCACAGTGTTTGCCCTGTTAATGCAAATGCTGCTGCATAGCACAATTGCAGTGCCCAGAAAATGCACCAAGGAAGATGTTGCATTGACTGCCTAATTGGCTTAAGCTGGCTAACATGGCACAGCATGTGGCTACACTGATATGTCATTAAGTTCCAAACTTAAATGAATTTTCTACCTGTATATGACTTAAAAAAAAAAAGAAAGAAAAAGAATTTGTACAGGGGGATGGTAATTTATCTGTCTCTGTAGTTTACTGTGTGCTCATGGGACATGGCATGGTGAAGCCAAGCTATATTGCTGTGGTTTTGCCTTTCGCTTACTCTCAGATGAGCAGAAGCTTGCCTGGCTTTCAATGCAAAGCGCAGTCACAAAGATACTGAAAAACATTTGGTGTGTGCTCTACAATCCCTTACTTTGGGGGCACAAAACAGAGGCCTTTACATAAGGTGTTTGGGATTGCCCTGTGTGAGGGAGTCTGTTTTACCCCAGAGGACTGTTTTTGCACTCAGAACAACCCTTTTGCTATCGGAGTGCTGGCAAGTAACCAGCACAACACCAATACACACACAAAAAAAATGTAAGATAAAAAACATTGTAAAGACTGGAAGAACGACCATACCGAATCATAAAGATCCACTGAACTGAGTATCCTGTTTCAGTTAATGTCTGATAGACTCTTGTGGCCTGATAGACCGTGTCTGATAGGCCTTTGCAGCTTTAAATTAAACAGTTTTGTAGAGCTGGGGGGTAGCCAAAGGTTTGCTTTTGCCACCTGTTGCATCACTAGAATTGCAGAGCTTCTGGGTGTGGTGCACTGTTCCATTTACAGTGGAAAAATGAAGTAGCCACGAGGGAAACCTTGACAAATATGGTTATGTGTGTGAGCACTGTATTGCTCTTCCAGTCCTCAAACCTTTACTTCAGTGGGATGCAGTATCTGTGCATTAATGTAGTAACCTTGTATGAATTTCTTTTCCACGAGTTCCCATATGCTAAAACTGGTTTGGTATAATAAGAGGTATGAAAAAAAGAGATAAATATGGTAATAGGATTTCCTGGTTACATTTGGTAAAATCTACTCGCGAACAGATAATTTGTAAAAAAGGAGAGGCTAAAAGTTTAATTTTAAATATTCCTTTATGGGTTTTTGTTTTGTAGTAATTTCACATTGCTTTCTGTAATAGCTTGAGGTATGTGCCTGGCTACTGTTTGCCTCCCAGCAGATGCAGAGAAAATAAGGAGCAAACAAGACTCCCGTGCCCTGCTGCCTGTTCAGGGCTGGGACAGATTTACCATCCCTCAGTGCTTCCCCACACAGCCTGAGCCAGCTTCTGAGCTCCAGCAGCAGAAAGTTGGCATGAAGACCCTGACTTCTCAGCTCTCAAAGACAGAGCAGAAAGCAGTGAGCACTTCCATGGGCCACCGTAGAGACAACTTTTGTTTTTTTGTAAAAGAAAGATAGAAAGGTCATGATCAGCTGTGATTAATTTTGTTTTTTTTTTTTTTGGCAATGTCAGTGGAGAGATCCTAGACTGGTATTAATGATGGCCTCTTCATGGTAGTAGAAATAAGGAACTTTGGCAAGTGTTTTCTGTAAGTAATTTCAAGTGTGCTTCTGTTGCCTGGGCTGTAATTACTGTGTTGAGAAGACACAGAAGTTTGGTCTGTAGAACTATTGGTTTGGCATCTCTTTTGACTATTAAAAGTGCAGTGCTATATTATTATTTTCTTTAAGATTTATTGAACGCTGGATAATTCCTGGAATCTTGATCAGGTGGTTGCTTAAGTCTTAGGTTCATCCTTTTAATTTTGGTTTCCATTAGTAAGTCTGTTTTGGACTACTAAGTACTTAATTTGACTTTATACTTTTGGTTCAGTATCTCATATTTTTCAGGTTTTGTTGTAAATGAAATACAGAAGGACTGTCACAAAGCAATGGAAAAAATTTTCCACTGGGGGAATACACTTTAATTCTGCAAATCAGACAAGCTCGTTTTGGCAATTATTCTGCTGATCCTTTTTAAGAAATATCTCAAATGTGAGCATAGTTTTCACCAAGAGAAATCTTGCTCTGATGTGATAGTTCAATGACTTTAATGTCTTTCAAGGTTAAAGACTTACACTGATGGCTGCTGTGAAAATTTCTTCACTGTGAGAAGTGAGATATATATTATGCATGCCCTACAGTTCCCTCATGTGCTTCCTACACTGTCTGATATCTTGTGAAGGCAGAATTATTTCTTTCAGCAGTGGAGCATGGAGTTTGGATATGCCCTAGTTTGAGAGGCCATGGCCACATGGTGAGCAAAAGTTCCTGCTGTTTGGATAGATGGGGTGGAGGCCAGGAAAGCTTGTTAGCATTTTTCTTTCTTGTTCTACATTTTTTTTTTTTTTTTTTTTTTCTCTCTCTCTCTCTGCTGGGACTTTTGTTTTGCAGAGTTTTAGGACAACTTGATGAGAGCTGACCAGTGGGGACATGTGAGGGCTATGCCATTAATTTTTGCCTGGTTGACACTTTTTGGGTCTGAGGTCCACTACAGACCAGCTTTATGTCAGAGCCTGCAGATTCTATTGAAAGTTGTTCCTCATGCACAGGTTTTAAAACACAGAAGTTTGAATTTGTTTTGTACTATAATGATCCTATATCTTCTCTTATTTCTTCCCTTTCTAGTTTAACCTCAAGACTTTGAAAATATAGTACACATGGCACAGCTTGTAAGACTTTTTCAGACACTATTAATTCTGCTACTTCGTGATTACATCTCAGCTGAAGATGGGGAAACAAGAGCAAGTAAGACTTAATTTTTGTATTTCAGATAAGGGCAATTTCAAAGCATGCCATATATTATCTATTTTCAGTTCCACAAGGACACCTCTTTCTATGGTGATTTTTTTCCAGTATAATTTTCCTGGTGAAAATTCTATGATGCAGTATCCTATTCCTCCTTTAGGAAGGGATTATCTTTATAAGTTTCTTGGAAATGTCCAAGGTAGCAGATGGTATAGTAATGGTCCGGTCTTAATTTAGAGTTCTGTCCTGAATATTTATGTTGTCATTTCTTCAGAAGTCACAGGTTTAAATAGCATAATTTTGAAATCTTAATTTTATGAGAAACCAAAAAGAAAAAGTTCTGTCAGAGGAAGCTGAGATACCTCTAGCTCTGGGGTTTACCTTTTAGCATATTCTTAGAATGGTCATCTCAAAGCTGGCCGTACAAAAATTAATATTCTAATTCTGTTTTATTTGGGAAAATAAACAAAAATACCTTTTTGAAAGACAAAATGGCCAAACAAAAAGAGTGTGGAGAACTTTCCTCTGGCCACAAGGATGCTTCCGGGATAAGTGTTTTCTTTCTAGTTTTTCTCTCAAATAAGCAATTTCAATTATTTTACAAGAAAACTCCATCAAATTCTTCTTGGTCTGAAAAAAAAAAAACAGACAGAAAAATAAGTGTACCCAGAGGGTTGGGTCCAGTGCCATCCAAAGTCTCTGTATGTCTGTCCCTTGACCTGGCTGTTTATCTCGTCCTCTGAAGAATCACACTGTGCTTGCCTCTTGCTCCTTCTCCCAGCACCTTTTCTTTTTGCCACCACCTGCGCTGCAGAAGTGTCTCTCCAGCAGACTGTGGCCACTTGCTTTCAAGGAAAATGAAATCTGACCAGGAGTTTCCATAGGCAGAAGTCAGGACAAGGCAAAGCTCCTCTACCTAATGTGAAGTTGGAGCCTTTCACAAAACAGAAGGCATGGTAAAACAAAGCAAACTGTGAGGCTCCAGGTGCCACGGGGTCAAATTAATCTCTCCTGATTTTAGCTATCTGCTTGGTACCTTGTGTATTGGTTCTCTCTTCTCCTTTCACAATGGATGGAAGTTGTCTCTCCCCTTCAGAGAGTTATTCCTTCCATTTGAGGATGTGCATATACAATAGATAGGACTGACCTATTGAAACACTTGTGTCAGTCCATGGCCTGCAGTTGGCAATTTGGTCTGAGAGTTCCATTTGTGGGTGGCTACTTCTAGGAGTTCTGAATCCGTTCCTATGTCATCAAGTGGCTATGACAACATTTCTAAATAAAGTGCATCGTGTTTGCTAAACAACTAGATGAACTTACTATGGAAATTGAGCTGATTAGTTGACCATTTTTCTTCTAATAAAATCAGAATATGCTATTAGCAGCATTCAGTTGAGGCTTGGGGCTTTGTAACAAGTTTTATAAGTGCCATGTATTAGTTTCATAAGTCCATTAAAATGTATTTGTAGAATGAGTGGATATTACTGCTGAATTCTGGAGTATTCAGACTATTCCTCTTCAGTGCTTTTTAGTTTGCTAACAAAAATGAGTTTTTCTGTTTGTAATCTCTGCAGACAAAGAGATACGGAAAAAAAAAAATTCCTCTCTGCTGATTGCATGAATTGCAATTGGCAGCTAAGGAACTGAATTCCAGAATATTTTGTAGTCGTTTCTGGTGATAATGTACAAAACAGAAAATGGTATAGTTTTCAGATACTAAATTGGATCTGTGTGGCTCACAGAAACAATCTTTTCTCTAAAAACTCAGCTGATTTTTTTTTTTTAAATGATATGTATTTATTTTGGTGCAGATTCAAATACAAACAGTAATTGATATGAAAGAATAATTTCCTGTGGAAGAGGAAAGTGGATGAGTTCACTAAACTGTTTGTTTGATTTTTGTTCTTTTTAGGTTGCAGAACTGCTCCGGCTGATTTAGTCTTTATCTTAGATGGCTCTTACAGTGTTGGCCCAGAAAACTTTGAAATAATCAAAAGATGGCTTGTCAATATTACAAGAAATTTTGACATAGGGCCAAAATTTATTCAAGTTGGAGTGGTCCAGTACAGTGATTACCCTGTACTTGAAATCCCTCTAGGAACTCATGAATCCACTGAAAATCTTATCAGGGAAATGGAATCCATACATTACTTGGGAGGAAATACAAGAACAGGAAGAGCTATTCAGTTTGCCTATGACCATCTTTTTGCAAAATCTTCAAGATTTTTAACAAAAATAGCAGTTGTTCTTACTGATGGAAAATCCCAAGATGAAGTCAAAGATGTAGCAGCAGAAGCAAGGAAAAATAAAATCACTTTGTTTGCAATTGGTGTTGGCTCAGAAATTGAGGAGGATGAACTTAAAGCTATTGCCAACAAGCCTTCATCAACTTATGTATTTTATGTTGAAGATTATATTGCAATATCAAGAATTAAAGAAGTTATAAAGCAGAAGCTCTGTGAAGGTAAGTGACCATGAAATATTTCAGAATGTGTACAGGATGGAGTTCCGTACCCATATTGATTTCTTTCACAAGCAGAATTCATGATGAATTTACTCTAAGGCTCTTGATAACCTTTCCTATGATCTTTTTGATCACGCTTGCAGGAATCCCTCCCAAAATGTTATTTCTCTGCTAGATCAAGAGGGAAAGATGCAGTATGTTAACACAGCGAGTTTAATTTCAGCATGTAGAATTTTGCCCTTAGTTCCTAATTTTTTTTGCATTGATAAAGTTTAGAAACATTGAATTAGTTGAGCAGTTCTCAGAGTGCTGAGGATATAGGGCTTACTTCATCCCTTTTCCTAGGTGCAGCTGATACTTATCTACATTTCAGTGTTTCTTCTTGACAGTTGAAAGGATAGCCTATTATTCCAACTAAAAGTTATTCTACAAGCATGTGTTGAAAAAAACAGAGGAGAGACTGTTGGCAAAAGTGCCTGGAATTGTAACGAGCTGATCTTCATAAAAAGGATTTTTAGAGGGATTAGCCAAGACCAACACTATAAAATGACTTTTTAGTTTTAGAATGCTGCAGCAGTGTATTGCATGGAGTTTTCTGATAATTTTATAAAACGATGTATTTCCTGCATATAAAAAAGCAAGCAAATTTCTTCTAAAATGTATCACTCAGAAGGATAGCTAATATACATCAGTGCTGTGTAGTACATGTTTTATTACCAAGAATTGGTGGAAGCTGTATTTCAGTTGTACCATATTTCTGCACTTAATAAGAGCAAAGAATTGTTTTCATTTGTTCTCACTTTGAGTATTGACTTCATTGAAAAAAAAAAAAACATTATTTATGTTGAGATTAATAGTGTTTATTTCTTGATAAAATTATGAAAATCATAATAATTCCATCTGGCTGATGTAGTAAAGTCAAATCAGTCCAAAAGTTAAGTCAACTAAGCGCAGCTGAATTCTTTAATAAAACTTCATGCAGGGGCAGTTTTCCCAGAATAAGCACAATATTTTCTTTAAATAACCACTATATTTTGTCAAGATAAATGTTCTCTTTCAGGATTGTGTCTAGTGACATGGTTTAGCAGTGGATTTTTAGTGTTGGGTGGATGCTTGGATGTGATGATCTTAAAGGCCTTTTCTAATCTAAATAATTCTATGATGCTGAGTTAGCTAGTGTCATTAAAATTCAAATGCAGTATTTGACTCAACTCTTGCAGCAAAGAATTGTGACTGCTGACTACATGTGCAGAATAGTGGCATTCAGAGGTGCCTCTTGCGATGAGTGGTCAGAGCCAGTTGGCAGCTTTGTTCCTACCTGTGATGTTTTTAACAGGTGAACTCAAAGACTAGTAAGCTGGGGAAATTTTATACAGGAATAGTAGATTATTATATTCATATTGTTAAGTTTGATTTTGATTCTGAGAGAGGAAGTTCTGTAAGGGCAAAGCAGCAATGATTTGCCTGTGATCAACGATGTGGAATTTTCTCAAAGTTTTTCGATTTTGACTTCATCATCTCTATTTTAATGTCTAAAGAAATGCTAGCCTTTACTCTTCAGCGTTTCTAAGTTTGTTATTTAATGAACGTAAGAGCACAGGGACAGTATTTCCTTTTTGGAAAATGAAGGCTGAGGTTTGGTCTGTTGTGTGGCAGGCAGTGCTGATATGAAGTGCCCTGTGGATGGGGGGCTGTCATGTGTCTTTTGGGAACCCTAGTGTTTGTTTCAGAGTATGCCAGGGTGAAAACAGCTGCTGTTCCAGAAAGGACAGGAGTGTCTGAAAGGCAAATATGGTTAAAAACATCCCCAAATATTTAAGTTTTCTTATTCTGATGTTGAGTGTTTCTGTATTGTTAATATTCTCCAGTAAAAATGCAGAAAAGATTGTGTGTCAAGAACGCATGTAAAAATAATAGTCAATGCAGACCTCAGGGACAGATAATGCGATTTAACATCTAAAAGCTTTTTCATGCTTCAGGAATGAAAAATGAAGTATCAGTATATAAAATCAGTTGAAGGGAACAAGATATAACCATAGGCTGGTGAGTTGCTGTGGCTGGGACTATTTATTATTTACTTATTAATAATATTCACTTATTATCAGAGCATGTTGACTTAAATCCTACATCTGTTTTGAGACAAGTAAGAAGGAAAGTAGTGTTGTATTTTCCTTTTTCTTTCTTTTTCTTTTTCATTGTAGCATTCAGAAGGTAAACATTTTAGTTTCCTTTGTTTAAGCAGGGAGTTATCGCAGTCCTTTCTTGTACAACCAGGCAGATAACTTGTAAAAGATTTTTATTTTGGGACTCTGGTGACATTTTGTTATGGAGAGAAAAATAAATCCAAGTAGAATGCATGCAGCTTCTTGCTGTTACTCCAGGTTGTTGTAGCATGTCCTGTTAGGGCTGATTGTCATTTCCCATCGTAGATAATTTGTGCAGACACTCTAGCTCAAGATTTTCTTGAAGTTTATGTATTCCACTTTCCCCACCAGAATGAAGGTAGCTTCTGATTGCCCTTGCATAGGCTAAAAAGAGAAGCTGTGAGGCATTGCTCATATTATAAAGAAATGCCACTCTAAACCTTTGAGCTGATAATTCCCTAGCACTGAAATCTGAGTTTTCCAGCCCCTCCACCATGATGGAGGTGAGAGAACTCTCCACCTCTTCTTTGGAACTTATTCCTAGATGCTTTTTTTTTCCTTTTTTTTTTCTTTTTTTTTTTTTCTATGAGGAGATGTGTTTCAGAAGAAACAACGGAAAATGAATGATGAAAACATAAATACTTCAGTATAATTTTAATATAATGAAGCATTTGTGTTCTTTTAATTCATTTTATGCCATAATTCAATATTAGCTTTAGAATTAAATTTCACTTTTCTATCTTGCACATTTTTTAAACATTTTAGTTCTGCTGCCTGGTATTGGTTTTATGTAAAAAAAGATTAAACAGAGATAATAGTAAGCCTACTTTAGTTTCCACAGAAAGAATACAACACAGTATTAGTCCAGCATCAAGCAGATAGCAGTGTAATAAAATCGGTTAGAACCACTTTTGAGTGAGAGAAGATGGAGAAAAAAATAGTTGTAAATAATTCAGTCTAATTTTATAATTAGGAAAGAGGCTGAATTAATCTGAATTGTTAATGCAGTAGAGAAATTAACATCAATTTTGACACCAAACTGAGTGGTGCAGTTGATAGACCAGAAAGATGGGATGCCATTTAAAGGGACCTGGACAAGCCTGAAAAGCGGACCCACGTGAACCTAATGAGTTCAACAGGGCCAAATGCAAGGTGTTGCACTTGGGTCAGGGAAATCGCAGGTATGTGTGCAGAGTAGGAGAAGAATTCATTGAGAGCAGCCCTGCAGAGAAGCACTTGGGGATTCTCATGGACAAGAAGCTCAGCATGGGCCAACAGTGTGTGCTTGCAACCTGGAAGGTGGCCAGCAGGGAGAGGGAGGGGATCGTCTGTTTCTGCTCTGCCACTGTGAGGTCTCATCTGGAGAAATGAATTGAGGCCTGGGGCTCCCAGCACAAGAAGGATGCAGAGCTGTTGGAGTGGATCCAGAGGAGGCAAGGAAGATGGTCAGAGGGCTTGAGCACTTCTATGAAGATAGGCCCAGGGAGCTGGGCTTGTTCAGTCTGGAGAAGAGAAGGCTCTGGGGAGTCCTAATTGTGGCCTTTCTGTACTTGAAGGGAGCTCATGAACAAGAGGGGAATGGACTTTTTATATGGTCTGATAGTGATAGGACAAGGGAAATATTTCAGTCTAAAAGAGAAGAATGTTTTTTATTCAGAGGGTGGTGAGACACTGGAATTGGTTGCTCAGAGAGTTTGTGGATGTCCTGGAGGTATTCAGGGCCAACCTGGATGGGGCTTTGGGCAACCTGCTCTAGCGGGAGGTGTCCCTGCCCGCAGCAGGTGGTTGAAACTGGATGATCTTTAAGGTCCCTTTCAACCAAACCCATTCTATGATTCTATGATATGATCTACTGTAGCATTTTGACACCATGAATTTTAAAATGTAAGTCCAATATTTTTATTAGTCAAATATTCTAATGCCTTTTAACTACAGTTAGTCACAAATCAAAATAAGAGTGTAGTTGCAGTAAAATGTGGCATCTCTGTATTCTGACTTCATGTCTCAGAGGATTCTGCATATCAGTTCTCTCTTGTACTTCAGCACCAGTTTTAAGTTTATTTTTTTATATATTGAAAGACAGCTACAAAGATTAGGTAGATGAGAGGTTACTTTTTGAAAGTTTCAAATCGTATTTTTAACTATGTGTGCATTTCTTACTTTGCAGAATCTGTTTGTCCAACAAGAATTCCAGTGGCAGCTCGAGATGAAAAAGGTTTTGACATTCTTGTAGGACTAGGTGTGAAGAAAAAGGTTAAAAAGAGAATTCAAATACCAACTACTAATGCTAAAGCTTATGAAGTAACCTCCCGTGTTGACCTGTCAGAGTTGACAAGGTATTTACATCTATAAATAAGGTTCTAAATCTAATAAGATTTTTATGTTTGTTTCTTTAAAGTGAGAGAAACTTAAGATTTATGTGAGTGTTCAAGTATTGTTCTTTCTCTTTTCCACTGCCTTATTTAGGAATGTGTTTCCAGAAGGTCTGCCTCCATCTTATGTGTTTGTTTCCACTCAAAGATTTAAAGTAAAAAAGACGTGGGATTTGTGGAGAGTTCTAAGCCTGGATAAGAGACCACAGATAGCAGTCACAATTAATGGAGAAGAGAAAACGTTATCATTCACTACAACAAGTTTAATAAACGGCACGCAGGTTATTACTTTTGCTGCGCCTCGTGTAAAGGTAAGAAATAGGTCAGCATCGTGCTGGAATACTCATTTAAATACACATTATTCCTTTACTCTTTATGATTTTTAAAAAATCTCTCATTATTGGCTGCTTAGGCATTTAAAAATGGATGGTGGGTACTTCAACTCATGTTTCCTGAGCATCCACAGTGCAAAAAAAATAAGCACAGCTTTGCAGGTGCTTTTTACTCGGCAGTTTCTAGCAGGTAATTGTGAAGATCACAGAGAATTATTTGCACACAGCTCTTAGCTTAACATGTGCTGGAAAGTGTTTTCTGCCTTTGACATAGAGGCTAGAAGGTGAGAATAAGAGTAGTACATTCTTAGTGAGAGGTTTTTTCTTAAGCATCTAAATTTCTTGCAAATGCATCACGAAATGAGTTACAGAAGAGCACAGTACAAAATAAGATCAGTCTGGATTTGTTTAGTTCTCTGTTGAATAAAAATTCCTTTCAGCTGCTTGTTTTTGTCACTAAAGGGATTCCCTTCTTTGTGCAAACCATTTTTATTGTTTCTTAGTGTATTCTGTAGGTTTCCTCTCAGTCTTTTTTTCATTATTTTCCAGTGAAGTATTCAAGTCTGTGAGAAAGATGAACGAAGTTGCAGGAAGGAGATTAAATGTCTCCACTCTTGCGTCCATACTGGTATAGGAATACACAGCCCAGAGATTCCTGTTCCTGGCTCAGGGAGTATTTTTTTAGTTCAAGAAAGAGGGACACTTCAGAAAAAAAAAGAGTGGGAAAGATTTACCTTTGGATCACTGAGTTGCCAAGTGGGTTCTGATTTTCTGGGAAGTGGTGGCCTGCATTTGAATTTTTACTCCAAATGAGGCTAAAGGAATTTGAAATATAAATCCTTGGAGAAAGAAGGTCTAATGTCTAAGAGAAGGTCTTAGCTACAAGGCTTTTGTTGGGGAGTATTTTATTCTTCTGTTACTAAATGAAGAATTTTGCTTTTTCTTTCCAAATTTTCTCTGCCTGATTAACCTGAGATTGCTGGAAATCTCATTTATAAGTAAATCTGATGCATTATATAAAAGTGTTTTGGGTATCTACAGGGGAAAAAAATACTTTTATTCCTGCAGTCCTGGGTATTTTTATTTTTTAATGATGATTTATCGTATTACCTGAGAAAATTGAAATGTTTAATGTTGTGATCTGTTGTTTATTTTGTCTTGTAATGAACTTGTAAATAAAATTGTTATCCACAAATGAAAATACTTTGGCAACAGAGATGCTGCCTAAGGCTATATAACAGGTGCTGCTCTGAAAGTAATGCCTTCTATTTTATTACGTTGGCCCACGACATCAAAGGCAGATGTTGGTGGTATGGCAGAAGGGGCTGGATCTTCCTAACAATATTCCATTCCATTTTGTTGCTGTGCAACAGATGGCAGCAGAGGGGCAGTCTGACAAAAGGGCATCTGACATGGAAGTGTCTATGAAGCAAAAGTGTGTTGTTGAATTCCTCTGTGAGGATAAAATGACACCCACTGACATTCATTGATGCTTGCTGAACGTTGATGGAGACCAAACTGTGGATGTGAGCATAGCGAGGTGGTGGGTGATGCATTTCAGCGATGGTGACAGCAACGGTGGGTCACCTCCACTGGTGCAGATTTTTACAAGTACAGCATGCAGGCTCTTGTTCATCGCTGGCAAAAATGCATAGCTAATAGTGGTGTCTGTGTTTAAAAAGTACGTTTTGTAGCTGAGAATTTGTTCTATGAAATAGTCTTACTGTGCTCCTTGCATTTGTTGTAGCTTATATGGAAATAAATAGGAGGCATTACTTTTGGAGTGACCAGTGTACTAAGTGAAGTGAAATTAATTTGTCTTTATGCCTGCAGAAGTTAGCAAAGATACATAATGAACAATGTATGTTTAAATTACTATTACGAATATGAACTTACTGTGGGTTTAGTTTTGTAAATTTAGTTATATGGAAGGTGAGTGTCTAGGCTAGGCTAAAAAGCTAAATACTTCTTGATATTAAGGAAAAGACTCAAGAAGATTCCTATGCTGAATTTCTTGTCTTAGGTGGATGTGATAAATTCTCTAAGGCTCTCTCTCATTCTGTTACTTATGTAAATAGACGTTTAAATCTTAAGCTGAGGTTCTGTGATATGATGAATTTAGTACTTTTTTTTTTTTTAGACTACTGTGATTCCTTTTGCCAATATCATGTCTTTAAGATTTTTCTGTAAAAGATTAATCAGAAACTTTTTCAAGTACCAATTTGTTTGTACAACAATTTAAGATCTGAAGTACTCGAGACATTATACCTCTGCTGAAAAAAGTACATCGCAGGCTTTGTGTTCGCAACAAACACAAGTCTCAACATGTTCCGAGTCAGACTGAAAATATGTTTGGTTTAAAAATAATTCTGAAGTACAGACTATTCATTAGCAAGTATGATTTTCTTAGCTGTAGTATTACTTGACTAATACTTTCTTTGCCTGTACAATTGTAAATATCTTTGTATGACAAAACCTGGAAAATCTCAACCATTAGCTGGTACCTTAAGTGTTCAAAATGAGTTTTATTGTCACTTAAATTAGAAGTAATTTTGTTTTGAACATTTCCATTTTCTTCACTTTTTAGACGTTGTTTGATGAAAGCTGGCATCAAATTCGACTCTTAGTTACAGAAGACTTTGTAACTTTGTATATAGATGACCAAGAAATTGAAACAAAGCCATTACATCCTGTTTTAGGTATTTACATCAGTGGACTAACCCAAATAGGAAAGTATTCCGGAAAGGAGGAAACTGTACAGGTACGCCTATGTTAAAAGCACAATAATTTAAATATCAGATTAATGCAGTTGTTGTACTGTAAGTTAGCACTGTGTTGGTGCCTTATATTTTTCTGCACTTGCTCTTCTAGTTTACTCTAGGTTCAAATTTAATATATAAAATTCTAGTAGTTAAGAGGGAACGTGAATTGTCAGAAGGACCCAGCACAACTCGTCTATCCTATATGGTGTAGTTAGTTGGTGTCACAGACTTCAGGGGGTGTTGGTTTTTGGTGAGGCACTAATTTGATGCAGTACTTTGCTCAAATTTGGAGAACAGTATATCAGAGCAGAGTATATCCTCTGTGCTTGACACTTGCATATAATTTTCATCCATCATAGTGTGAGCTATGTCAACACAACTGGGAGAGAATAAATTTTTTCTCATTGCTAGCTGTCAAGAAAGTATGAAGCCTGTCAACTCTGGCTATGTTGCACTGCAAATATTGGGTGCACAAGGGAGCACTATTTGACTGCTGTGCTGGAAAAAAAGCCCTGTATTGAGGTTCTCCGCTATTCTGAGGAATACTATATTCCTTTTGCCTTCAGCTGTATGCAGACACCAAAAAGCTGATACCATCAGGCTATATAGGTAAAGGATGTATAGAGCAGTGATGAGGACTGTCATGTTGACAGTGTTCCAGATGCTGACAAAGTAGATTGTTTCCTTGCATTTTATAACAATGTGAGCAAAGGGATAAAAGCATTAATAATTAGATTGACAGTAAAGGAAGCAATACTAAGAAATACTGAATTACACAAGTTGGCAGAGTTTTTCTGCTCATTTTGCAAGCTATAATTATCTTTTTTTTTATGCTCCAGTGTTTAATTTCATGACCCTTACTGCTGCTATTAAAATATGTTAATGTGTTCTGCATCATCTTCATTAACTCTACTCAGATGCCATTAATCAGTTACTCTCAGTTTTGCACGTTTGCAGCCAGGCTTCAATGCTATTATTACCATATTCAAAAACTGTACACGGAAACTTGGACGACATTCCGTGTGTGTGACTCAGCATTTTTATAAGAAATATAGTTTGTATAGTAATATTCTTCTTTATGAATAATGATGAATGCTTCCCACAGATTTCTGGTATGCACTTATTTCAAGGAAAGTTGAGATTTTGGAATTTCAATCAGTAGTCTCTCACATTTTCCCTGTCAGTGCAGGATTATCCCATTCTCATAGTTTTGTACAACAAACAACCCTAAAATCCTTTTTTTTTTTTTTTTTTTTGTCTTAAGTCTCTGCAGAATCAGATTTCACAGAAATCACAGAATTGTAGGGGTTGGAAGGGACCTCTAGAGATCATTGAGTCCAACCCCCCTTCAAAACAGATTTCGTAGATTTCCCAGCAATACAGTTTCTCAGTTGAAGAATGTTATTAGCAAAACATGTAATCTAAAATAAAAATGAAAACATTTTAGGAATGTAGAGTTGCATCAGATCATCTCCCGATAGTGAACTAGAAAAGAAATAGAAAATCTGCCTCATGTTACAATTTTGTATTTCCAAAAATAATAATGAAAATCTAAAAAAGGTATTTTTTTCCAGTTCCTCAGGCTGTGACCTATTCTGCAAGGCATTGTTGGTCAACCTTTGCTAGAATATATCTATTTAAACTATGATCAGAAACATTTTAATGAATTTTCCTTCTTCAGTGAAAAGGTATTTTGTAATCCTTTAAAAAGGCGATCAATTGGAGTTGATATATGATATATAAGATTCTTCAGAAACATCTACGTGAATTTTCTTTCTCTTTCTTTGCTATGATTCAGATGTTTTCTAGTGATATTTTTCAGGTGTTCTCCATTTAATTAGGGTCTTACTGGCTTATGTCCCTTTCAGTATTATGATAATAAACTTGGGTATGTGCTTACATGTTGTAAATTGTAGTTAACACATTTTAAATTTGAACACGCATATTGCTATGTATGGTATTAACAGACTTGGTACTCTCTTCTGTCTTCCTCCTACTTGTCAAACTTATAATCTGTGATTTCTTGTTAAGTGTGATTGGGGCTTTTTTCTCTTTGTGACCATGACAGCTTGACACTAGAAAAGCTGGCTTTAGTGCTTTCGTTTCCTTACAGTGACAGAGCAGAATGACACACATTTTTGCTTACCTGTTGCTATTGTTTCTATTGGCTACTTCTTACAATTTCACATTATACATCTAAACTCTAAACTAAATTATTCCAAGTGTCAGGGACGCTTTCTGATGCTTCACCAAAATTTAGTAATCTGACATCTGGAAGAGGCAGGTCAGTGTAGACATATCTAACCAGGACTGTTAAGGTGGAAAGGAAAGTACTGATTTTATTTAGAATCATAGAATCGCCAAAGTTGGAAAAGATCTCCAAGATCATCCAGTCCAATTCTTGAGCTGTTGTAACTGTTTCCAAATGGTATTGGCAGCTGGTATAGTTCGTGCTGTGCATGTTTGGATTTATTACCAAGGATTACGGGTGGTTATTTCTATTATTTTAGAAAACAAAATCTTGGATTGATTATTTTTCTTTAAATAATTCTGTTACAGAATGTTGAATTGGTTGCACGTATGAATCATTGTGAGAAGCCTCACTTAAAGTATTCCTACATCTTTCATTGATTTTTAACTGTAGTGGGCACGTAGAGCTTCCACTTTCAGTTGCTTTTTAATATTATGTTCATTTTTTAAACCTCTGAATGATATGAAGTGGGAAGGGTCTTGTTTAAACATATAATGTCAGACTATTAACAGTTTTTCTAAAAATGTCTTTTATGTCTTAAATTATAGTTTGATATACAAAAACTGCGAATCTACTGTGACCCAGAGCAAAATAATCGAGAAACAGTCTGTGAGATCCCAGGATTTGTGAGTACGATAGATGAAATTTTGTGAACTTCTTGGCTTTTTTACACATCACTGTTTGAGGCTGACTTAAGACTCTGCAGTATCAAGTGACCCAGAATTTGTCCACTTTCAGCCTTAGTTTTGCACAAACATATTATACAAGCTGTTTTTCATTTTAGATATTTGATGGTGCAAATTTGTAACAGCAGTACAGAAGAATGTCAGAATTTTCAGTTACAAATTCAAGATTTTAAACATTGCAAGTTAATAAAACAACTAGATTGTGGCAGTGTAAAATACTTTAAGCATAACTTTTTAACTTTTATACTATACTTTTTGCTACTCGCTCTCTGAAAATTTGGTATGTACTCAACAAACCTATACTTCTAAATCACCTTTTAATACCAGAAATATCTATGCTGAAGTCTGATTTTAAAATCCGAGTGGCTGACGTGAAGCCAAGATTTTATGAAGTGTGTTATTGGTAAGACAAAAGTAAAATGCAGTTCAGTATTGCAGAGTTCTTATACACAATTAGGAAGCCCACGGGACTCCTTTGATTCTTTCTTTTCCCTCTTACTTAATTATACTAAGAAATGTAAAACACATGCAAACAAATTAGAAAACCATTCGTGGCATACAATTGTGGCCAGATTTTCAAAAGCATGCAACTCCCATCCCAAAATATTTGCAAGAGGTTGGTTTATATCTGTAGTTTCCTTCAAAATGTCATCTTTTGTTTGGTGCCTAAACCCAACTGAGCTAAAGATAGTTGGTGTGCATGCAAAACTTTATTCTGCATGTTGTGCTTTGTATATTAGTACCATCTTGCCAACTTGAGCATAGAGCCTGTGAATCTTCAACATCCAGATACTTTTTGCCAGATTTACGTAGACCCACAGCTAATGTGTTTGGCTCCTATTCCATTACGGCCAGCATGTCTGTTGTAATCAGCACCCATATTAAAAGCTTTCTAGAACTCACAACTTCTATTTAGGAAATAAGAAAGTGGCTAGGTTCTTAACTTTTATGAAATCTGAGTGTGTGTCAGGAACTAATGAACTCAGGAACACTTTTGTAGTTAAACTTTTAAAGTTAGCTTTAAAAATGAAGCAAACTTAATTATTTCACTATTTACCTGCACCACATATCTTCTTGTTCTTTGCGGAGTGTAAGTAGGATATAGAAAATAAATTAGGAAAAAGAAAGATAACCCCTAAAAAAGAACACTGAAAAATCTGTCATATTTTGCATTCTCTTCAACTTGGCAAGACGTCTGAGCATAAAGCTCACATTTTGCCAGTTCAGTTTCACATACTGTTATAAATTAAATTTGGGCTTCACCCATGAAATTCTGGACTCCTTCAAGAAATAAAAATTTTGGATGATCTCCAAAGGGGTAATGAAAGTTGGAGACATATGTGGTTTGTGGTTGTATTCCATCACAGTGTGGTTGTGTCAGAGCTCCTGAACTAAGCTGGGGCTGCATGTAATATTTACAGCCTGAATTCATCCCCTCTCCCTGAGGCACATGGCTTTAGAATAATTTCAAACTCCCACTACAATCCTTGGGGAAAATCAATCTTCTCTAGAGTTTGCCTGAGAGTAAGATTGAATTCAGAGGAACCTGTTTCCACTCACTGTGTATAAAGACTGTGATAACTGTGTGCATCAGAAAACTCCTGTATGTGTTGCAGGTAATGGTGGCTACTAAATTGTTAAAACAGACAATTTCATGTTTGATGTGCTGAAATATATGGGGATTTTTCTATGATACTACGGATGCCATGCAGTCACACAGGAAATCACGTTAGAGAAAGCCTGCTTTGGCTCTGAGCCACTGTGCATTTTCCCAGATGCTGACTTTGGGCAGAAATCAGAGATTTTAGAAATTTTAGGAGATTTTAGGATATTATTGGTCATGAATGAATAAGTAGAGTATTCTTTTGGTGAGAAGTTACTCCTGGCAAGAGACCTGAGCCAAGTCTGAATATTCAGTAGATAAATATTTACATGGTCCAGTTTTAATTTTAGTTTTGTCATGCCTTTTAAAAATTGCTACTGGCAACTCTTGTTTAAAGACCCCTAAATGATACTAAGCATCGTGTCTGCTGACAGCAGTTGCATACAAACTTGAGAAAGTCTGAAAATTTGGATTATAGATGCTTGGTATTTTTTGCTTCAAATTTACGACTGGTTTTGATAATGTTTACAAATGAATGGATTTTGTTTAATGCAAGTATTGTTTTATTCTTAAATGATGTTTCTTCTTGTTTCAGAATGGAGAGGTAGGCACAATCCTAACCTGCTCAAACTCACTTTAAGGTAGTATATGACTTTTTATAACGTATAGGGAATATACTCTCCGTATATATACAGAAATTTACTAAGCTCAGAAATGCTGTATTTCCATTAATTGAGCGATACTCAATGGACAAATTGAAAATCAGTTTTCTGACATTTATTAGAATAAGTGGCCTGATTTTTTTTCCCCCCAGTTCAATTGAATTGCTCTTATTTGCAGGGCTGGATACTGTTGCATAATGAATGGGGATATGCAGTCAGGTTCCTGATCATGTGAATGGAGCGCCCAGAAGGGGAGTTTGTTTGAAAGCTTAGTATGATATTTTCCCTAGCCACGCTGGTAACTCTACTCCTTGGTACCGTTGGCAATGTGGAACTGTATTTTGGACAACCATTTGACCCTAAGAAATAATTCTACTTAGAGAATGTTTTAAGAAATCTGTGTTCTTATAGAAAATCTGGATAAAATGTTATAGAAAGTGCATTAGATAATAAATGCAAAGTCTGCTCTTTCATATCTTGGATTCTTAAATTTTTGCCTTTCCATATCTCTGAGAAATTACTAAATGAAAGAGAATTCACTGAATCTTGCTGCAACATAGAAATTTCCTACAGATCCACCTACATTATGGGTGCCTAGCCTTGAGTAAATGAATTTGATCTAGCAGCTCTCCCCTTTTCTGCCTTAGGTTTCATGTGATCTCAAAAGAGGGAAATAGATACATCAAATGATCTATTGAGATTTAGTGTTTACTACTGTTTGTATAGGGAGTGTAGTTTGGAGGAATTCACCTAACTGTGATGATGAATACCCTTGGGGTTCCAGGTAGGAATCAGTGGTAGCAGCCATACCCTGCCTTTCCTGAAGTAGCTTAATGTCTGGAACAAGGTGGGAGATCTGGGCTTTACATCCTTTTCTGGCTTGTTACACAGTAGCATGACAGTCAGTTGTGGGCACTATGCTATTTGTATTATACCTATTATTTGTTAGATTCTTTTTGCAAACTTCTCTTCAATAGATGTATTTGATAAGTGATCACACTTCAAATTATGAACATCAGTTAGTTCAGGAAAACTGTTTTGTGTGTTGCCGGATTGAAAGTTAGCAAACTGCTTGATAAAAGATCTGTGGAAAAGCAAATTGAGTTTAAGGTATTGGCAAGTATTATTATTTACTTTTTTATTTATTTCCTTCCTTGTAAAATGATGGATTCATGTATGCAGAGTAGTCGGAGGGGAGTGGTAAAGTGAGCAAAAATTCCATCTGAACAAAAGAGTGAAAGCCAGGACCTATGCAATCTAAGGAAAATCAGCCTCACATATTATGATATCTTTGGTCAGTGGTTTTGGCATGTGTTTTGATGGCTGGTTTTATTCTTGGTAGTGCATGAATGGTCCAAGTGATGTAGGCTCCACACCTGCCCCCTGCATATGCCCTCCAGGGAAACAAGGACCTCCAGGCCCCAAAGTAAGTTTTTATTCTTTCTTCTTGAGAGTACACTGTGTTTTTTTCCCTTCTAGTCTCATGCTGACCGCTCGCAGTCATGCAGATTAAAAAAGCAGGGTACTAGGTCTGCAAGTTCTGGTTTCCAGTAAATTAATATAGTGATTAGGAGCATCAAGGTCAGGTTTGGGTGCTGTAACTCCCAATTACATAAATATATCTTCAACTTTTGAAGATAATGGTTGTGGATTTAAAATTGTGGTTTTTTTTTTTTGTTTTGTTTTTTTTTTACCAATCTTGAGCAATTGATCTTGCACTGTTAAGTATTTCAGAATGAAGTGGATTGCTAATGAAGTAGTCTTTAAGGGAGAGTTTTCTTCCTTCTCTATTTAAGATAAAATGTTGCAGAGTTTCACCTTCACTGTTCTGATCTTTATGACCTCCTGTGAGTGTTGGTGAAGGATAAAGGTGTGAACTAGACTCAGGTCTCAGACACCTAAAGTGTCAGACTCACATCACAAATGTTTTGCTGCCCTATTTTACCCAGTTACTGTGCTAAGCAGCACTGTCCCCAGTTACTGGTTTTCCACGTATGGGTGGACAAGTATATCCCAAACTGCTTATCTTTCATTAAACAGATGATTTAAAGATAATACTGTAATAATTTAAGTGGTAACAGTCTGCTGCAGCTACCTCATGTTAGAGAACTGTTTGCTATAGTGATAATGGTTTCTAATCAGGGAATTGGAAACCACATGTTGGAGACCATTGTTATTTCATGTAATAGAATGTTTTTGGTGTTTTTTTTTTTTTACCTTATTTCTCCTTTAGCGTATTAGAGAAAAAAGAGAGAAGAAAATAGTTATAACAAAAAATTCTGAAAGCTACATCCTGTAAAGCATGAAAGAGTGTGAAAGGTGACCTACACTATTTTAATTATGTTTCATGTGCCATCTTCCAATTGCATTGCAATATAATATTTGAGATAATAATATAGATAATAAGATTGTGCCCAACCCAGAAGACTGAAGAATGAATAGGAAGCCAATTTAAGATCTGTAGATTATCTCAGTTACAGTATTTCTTAATTCTTGAATACTGGGCTTTGAAGCTTATGGATTTAATCTTAATTTGTGTGTTTGTGATATTAATGGAATACAATAACATTGATTTATTTATGAATTTGAAATACAAATAAATGATATTTTAACTCTTTCATGACAAAGGCATAACATTTTGTAGTTTAGGTAGTGTACTTGAAAGTAAACTTATTTTCTCTTGGATCTCAAACCTGGACTCTTTAATTTGGTCAATAATAATTCTAGAGAACCTACTATTAATTTAGAAAATTATAACTGTTACACTCAGTGGTTTTTTAAAGAGACATTATTCTATATCCTTTCCCGTTTAGCTCAGTATGACATTTCTGTGTGGCTTATATGTGAAAATAAGTATTTTTTCACACTGAAAGCTTGTTTCTCTCCTGATGTCCTCCCTGTTTATGACAATTCTGTAACTGTAGCTGACCTGAAGGTCTGTTGATGCATCAGATTGAAGAGAACTGTACTTGCTTAATGCTTGTGCAAGAGTTATATGTTTTCTTGACTGAGACTTTAATGGATTTTTCAAGTCCAGATCAAGTCTGTTAGTAAAATAAACAGAGAAATACATTAAGAGGATATATTGAGTAGGAAGATGTATTCTTGCTCTCTGACAACAAACATGATACCTGATAAATTGAGTTTTATTTTCCTTTACTGTGGTCTTAACAGAGATTATCAAAATAATTGCAAAGGCTTTATAAGAAGAAATCTAAAAAAAAAAACAACCTTTTTTTCAGACAGCAGTGTCTGGAGAGTTTATTTATCAGGTTTTAATCTCAGCTCTTGCCTTTTCAATGCTTGTCTTTAAAACCTAGACTCAGCCAAATCTTTGCTTAACAGGTGAGAGTTTTCTTCAGAGTAGAACTGCTAGAATAACAAGGTCTTAATAGAGATTTGATTACATTTATTTGATGAAAACTGTTTTTTTGTTGTTGTTGTTGCTGATGATGTGGAAAAGCTTGAAGGCATATGAGATGATAGGTCAAACTTGAACTGTAACAGCATGGGCTTGCTTCTCCATGTCCTGCATCTGAAGTTAATGATAATTTTTCCAGGGAGGGTTTACAAAATCAGTTCCCTTTTCCTGTAGTAATTACTCCTTAATTACAGATACCTGGGATTGCAGCCACAGTTTTATGGGATGTATTAGGGTTAAGGTTACTCTATGCTAATTTTAAAATGCTCTCTCATGTCTTGTGTGTGTTAACCTACTACTTCTCTATAGGGAGATCCTGGGCAGCCTGGGAATCATGGTTATCCTGGTCAGCCTGGTCCAGATGGTAAGCCTGTGAGTACTAAAAACTCAGTCATATATTGCAAATGCAAAACTAGCGGAGAAAAGACATGTACTACTAATATAAGATTCTGAAATTTAAATGCTTTTGTCTCTATTGTTTGAAACTGTGAATGTCACTAAGCTCTAACAATTCTATGAATGTAATAATATGTAAGAATTCTATGAATATGTTAATCACAGTATTTTTGTCTCAAACTAAAATATAGATGTAATAACTTGAAGTAGGCATTGCTATAAAGCAGAGAACAGGGTCTGGGTATTCCTGTTGGTCTTTGCATCAGTTTGCAGAAGTTAACACCTTCTGACTGTCAAACTTTACTGCATAGATTTTTTTGCATTAGAAAGCAGTTTAGGGCAGCTAAAATATAAATATAGATATAGGTTTATTTATTTACCTAATGTGAAAATACATCATGCAGTTTGAAGCTTTGTGTGTTAAAACATGCATCACAAAAATACCTGTATTTTGCCCTTCTTTTTACTTTTTTAAGCTGACATTCCTGTAGCATGAATGGTAAAGACTGGAGGAAAGTAGGTGAATAACACATACCTCTAAAATAAAAATGCCAGATATGGCAGTGGTTAGTGTAGTCTTTGTGATTAACTATTTTATTGCAATAGAACTGTATTAAAAGCAAGTAATTATATCGTAATAGTCTAAGATTTCATTACGAAATAACTTAGATCTTTGAATCTAATTGGAAGCCTCTAAGACATTGCCATCCAATCTGCTCTGCTGAGCAAGATACTGTTAACAACCCACAGGCCTGTGTTCAGAAAGCAGTCGTGTGTGTGCTAATGGTGTGCTGAGAGAAGGCAGGCTAAAAGCTGGGAGATGAGACCACCCATGTTTCTTTTCTCAGAGTGTGGCCTCTGATGGTGCTTATTATTCATTAGAAGGTACTTCAGTCAAGAAAAGAAAAAAAACAAAAAGTAGAAGACTTTAAAAATAATTTCTTTCTTCTGAAAAGAGCTAAAATTCTCTTCTGGTTACTTGGATACTAAAAGCAGGAAAAGAAAAGTGCATACACGTGCTACAAATTAAGTCACTGTAGGTTTTCATTCTTAGTTTGAGGTCTAAATTTTATAGTTGAGCCCTTAGGTTGTAGTGTTATCTTGAAATCTCCCTGGAGACATAGGAGAGAGAAGATGCGTGTTGTGACTTAGTATCTGCAGAAAATATGGTTGGGAGGGATCCCAGATGTTATCAAGCATTAAAATATAGAAGGATCCCCCAGACATTACGAAATTTAGGTTTTTTTAGATTAGAGAAGACAAAATAATTTATGAAATAAACATTGGCTTATGGACTGAGTAATTAATAGTCTGTGGTTTTGGTTGAGATTTAGAAGGGACATTAAGTTATTTTGGGCCATTTTTGTCCATGCTGGACAAACCAGGGAAACTTCAGAGAAGAGCAACAAAGGGCTATATTGGGCTTTTCAGCTTAGCATTCTGTTACATTAATGGCTCTGTCCTGAGGAAAGATTGAGGAAGCTGTTGTAACTATGCACCATTGTGACTTGAATTTGCAGTTGCGTATCAATTTTAGTAACTGTAGCAAGTTGTTCTGTCTAAATAGGCAATACCCGCCAACTTTGTTAGCTTAATAAAACCATTAAGGTTCTATTTTTAAGAATTTTTCATATCAGTAATACATTTCAATTCTTTGTCAGCTAGAGTTCAAAACACTGAGTTTGATACTTACTTGGAAGTGTACATATTTTAAGGTTAATAGATATAATTAGTTAATAGAGAAAGCTCTGTGCTACACATTATGAAAAGTTTGTATTTCTCCTATTTTGTTCCTTAGTTACATGCTGGCATTTTCTTAGGGATAGCAGGTGGTAGGTTTAACTGTGGTGAGTTAGAAGTAGAGTTAGTTGGAAAGGAAAAAAATAGCCACTGAATACAAAAATTGCAATTATTCCTAAAAATTGAGAATTATTCTCTTTTAAAATATAGACTTGGTATAGTGAGACGTGCCAATGGTAGCCTTAGTGGTCCAGCAGACCAATGAAAACACAAATATTTTAATAGTTGTGCAAGTAAAGATCCTCATTTTTCCTGTTACATAATTCCTGTATTTTCCCTGAGCTTTTGTCGTAAACAGATTTTGCTAACTATTGTCTTCAAAGTTAAACAAAGCTAAACTATTATCTTCAAAATATTTCCTTCAAAATACTTTTTTTTTTTTTTTTCCCTGTCAGATTTTAAGTAAGAATAGGTGGAAACAGAGCTTGGGAATTATGATCTAACCAAAATAGCCTTTCTATTCCATTGATTATTGATGATGCTTAAGCTTCTGAAGAGCATTCCTTTTCTTCTGCACAAAAACAGTTATGCAAACTGCATCAGCCCAGAATTACATGAAAGAAAGTGTACATCACAGCTTGACTGTGCAGAATGCTAGAGGTAGTACTGCAACGTGGATAAGCAGAGCTGTCTGTATTCCAGCTGACTCTGATATTTTGAAAAATAAAATGAAATTGTGTAAGCTTTAGTGAATTTGTAATAGACTGGATATTGGTAGGGAACTGTCAGTTTCCATTCTCTCCTTTACAAAGAAGATTGACTTTATTTCCAAAGTGCCCAGTCAGATGCAGCAGCGTTGTTTTAGAAATAAGTTGTTATGACTTTTTCTCACTTTTTTATTAACTGGTTTTCACTTCAGTGCCATATATCTTCCCATACGCACTGAAATTTTTAACTGTGTGAATCACGGAGGAGAAATAAATCGATGCTGTAGTCTTTCTGTAATGCTGTAATCTGGCAGCTATATTTTTTTCCTGTGAGTGAGTCATAGTGTGCAAAGATGGGCATTCTCTGAACTTAGAAAAGATTAACAAAAGTATCTTAGACAGTTAGAATAGGCTCTAAAAGCCCTGCCAACGGACAATTTTTACCATTTTGGTGTATTGAAGTTCATATTTTCTTTGAAATGCTTCCAGTAAAATCCTGTTAACTTCCTAATTTTTTGAAAAATCAGCTGTAGCTTTTTGCACTTGTTCTTTGCAAGAACATAATCACAAGCCTATTAGATCATCTGCAGCTCTGGCCAGTACATTATTGTTCCTTACAGTACATTCTTGAGTGTTTTCCAGGCTAGCTTTTAGCTGTGAATGACAGAAGACCCTTTAGATACGCTGTGTAGGAAACCAGATCCTTCCTTTTTGTCTTTTTCTTCTGTTTTATTTATTTATTTGCTAACACTACTAGCACTTCAGCCTTGCTGTCAGTGATTTTCCTTGTTTGAGATAACTTTGCTCATATGAGTCATTTTAGCTGTATTCCCTTGGGCAACTCTGGAAAGCAAGCTCTTAATTCAGACAGCACAATAGGCTTACAGGTAGTTGTGTAGTCAGTGTTGTTTAATCAAATGGCTTTTGCATAGAAAGCTTTTCCTGGAAAGTCAATCTTTTTTGTTCCCAAATACATTTTTAAGTTCTTCTCTAAAGTTATTCCAGTTTGCATATCTGGTATTCATTTTCTTGGAACAGTATAACTGGTCAACAAAATGTTTCTTCCTGTGAGAAAGATTTTAGGCATGCATGTATATGTAACTGATATGTAACTGATTTTAAAGCTAAGCACCAGGAAAATTTAGTTTATTTTTCATGGGCTGCCTAGATGGTTGTAACAGTTCAAGTTAGTTTTAGGCTGAAAAAATTCTAAACAATTCCCATGAATATCTTCAGTATTACCAGAAAATAATTGTTCACTTAGAATTACCTAGTAAAATTTTTTGCTTTGATATTTGGGGAAAGTGAATATAAACATGACTCAACTTCAATCATTATTTAATTTAAAAAATAATAATAATTTGGGCTATAAGCTCTTTTTGGTGTTTTTTTTTCTTTCCTTTAATCAGTGTCTCTGTTTATTTTTCTTACTATGACATGTATAGAAAAGATCAGTCAAAGTAACTGGAGAAAAGCACAGGAGTGAGTAGCATAATATATAAAACATATAAACTACATATAAAACATAAACATAAACTTATATACATAACATATATAAACATATAAAATACATTTCTTTTAAATTAAAAATGTTATTCTCAACCTGAAATCATTAAATTGGCTTGCCGGGAGAAATTCCACTGGTAAATAAGTAGAAGGGTAAAAATAGTATTTGAATCTCAACTGGAACTCATTTTAATGGGAATTATTCATCAGAAAGAAGCAGCTGGAATAGTTGCTGGCCCTGAGAATGCTCAGCAGCTTGACTGCAGTCACAAAGCCATTTTTTATTCCAAAGGATACTTTATACATTCTGGGGAAGAATTCAAGCAGCAATCACTTGTGGTTAATAGAGGTGATAGGTTATCAGTCTGCTGAAAGAAATGAAAAAAAAAACAACCACTTATTTGTCACTTTTTAACTTGGAAACTTATGGCTGACAAATCTTGACAATTTTCTCATATTCCATCTAGCTTCATTAATGAAAATTTGGAACCATTTACCTTGTCTTTACAGTGTCCATAAGCAATAAGGAGTTTAAAAATAATCTACTGAGAGTGGCTTTACTGATATGTGCAGATGCAGAGTTTGTAAGCTATCAAAATTCTAGCATAGTAAGTAATTTCTGGTCATTCCAATATTTCTTTTTAAAAACCTGTAGAACTTTGTTACAGCTGTACTACCCAGAGTTGGTGATAAACTGAGGGCTGAATCTTTTATGAAGAACTTAGTACAAGGGGCAGTTATTTTAGCAGTACTCTTGGAAGCAAAATGGATAATAATTTCATGTATACTTAGGCTTACCTGTGCTGTTGGATGGTTTGTCTAGGGATTTAAGTTGATATAAACTCTGCAGCTACTTTCTTCAGGAAACTTTTGTAAGCATAGTTGATAATTCCACTAGAAAATGCTGCTCTTATTTCCAGAAAAATGAGTATTCCTCAGTAACGCTGAGACCCTGTCATTGTTAGAGGAACTGTATTTTCTCCATTTTGACTACCACAGTTATGTAATGGCTTTGCTGAGACCTCCTGCTTTGAAACCAGGGTGATACCTTGTGCTGACTTGTATTGCATACAGCTGTGCATCAAGCAGCTCTGTGCATTAGTGCAGATACAAGTCCATCTGACTGTTTTCAGCAGTGGGAATGGGCAGATGATAGGGATGAACACCTAAGCGATGAGTAGGAAGTTATATGTGCAGAGTACGTCATCTCATTTCCCAGCAGTCTAATGCTTGGGAGCTTTCCAAGGCAGATTTTATGATCTTGTATCTAATAGCCTCGATGAAACTTTTCTTGTCCATGGTTCTTCAGCACATGCAGATATTTATCACACATCACGCTCAGTTAAAATATACTGCTGGAGGCTCAGAGCTATGTAAACCTTGGCAGATGGTGAAGTAGCCAGTGGAAGGAAGTGTAATCAAATGGAGAAAGAACTAAACAGTTCAAAGCAAAGCAAAATGAAAAAGGCAGTAAATAAGTTAGTGAACAAGGCAATTAAAACCCTGTTCTGTACTTTTACCGTAATAATGTTCATGTGATGACTGACCTTTAATCAGGAGTCACTTCAAAATTTATGTTGGAAGGTAAAAGCTGCATTTAGTTACCTTTGGGATTTAATGTTGGATCTACCTTTCATTTTCGTGTTTTGATATGTGTAGGCAGAAGAGCTTAACTGTAGCCAGTAGAAGCAGACAGACATGAGTGCTTTAAAAGGCCCTGCTGTATAACAGAGGTAGGGGCGAAGAGATGGCACTTGTTTTGATCTCCAAGTTGCCAGTGCGGTTACAGTGCTGCAGAAGCTCCTAGAGAAACATGGGAGGCATGGGCTCCAAACACAGGACCAACTGGGTATTCAGCACATCCAAAGGGGAAGGAAAAGAGAAGCAGTAGACAGGTGAGTACAGGCAGAGAGGAGTGCTAATGTAGGTTGTTTATGGATGGGTGAAAAAAAGCTCATTGAGAAAAATAGGAAGGACCTAAGGAAAAAGAGTTCAGATGATAAACAACTTCTCAGAGAAAGGCTGAAACATTTCATTCAAATACACCGAGTACTTGCTAACAGTTCTATTGCCTTACAGGATTTTTGTTGCTATAGAGATGTTGCTAATGAGAGATAAGGTCATACTATGAGTATGAAATTGAATATAGGCATGGATACTTGTTTGAATGGTTATAAAAACTTACCTCCTTTGACACACAACGTATTTCATGAATAGGGTTTAAAAGCTTCTCTTTTGATGCTTTAGATGCCTGTTTTAAACGTACTGAAGATTTTCTACAGAGACTTCCACGTGGAGTCTGCAGACCACTCTGTCAGGATGTTTTTCCAACACCAAGTCACAATTTTCTTTCGAAGCGGAATTCCATTATGATTAGTTACACCACCCTAAATAGTTCTGTTTACTTAGTGTTTACAGTCCTTAAATATCTTTAGACCATTACTTGATCCTTGGTTGATCCTTGGTTGTTTCCTAGCCAAACAGAGCTTGTTTACTTCTCCCTTGTCTCTTCGAAGTAGTCCTGCTGTAATTGCTTTATCATTTATGTTGTTCAGTGACTTCCGAAGTTTTCAGTAAGCAAGTGTACAGTGCAATTAGCAGGTTTTATTTTAATTTATACTTTATTCATTTTATTTTATTTTTTTATTTTTTTTCTGATGTGACACACCCATGAATGCTGTCTGAACTTTTGCCCTTTAGGCATGAAAGTGTGTTGAAGATTTACTTCTGACATTTACTTTGCTAGTTTACCTACAACATCTTTTGAATTGATAATTGTCATACACCTCTCTTGCTCATTTTTTTTTTCCCTTACAGATAAACTAACTTGAATTTCCCAACAAAGTTCTTATTTGACTGATGATGCTGGTATTGCTAATTTGCTGCGTCCTTTATATGAATTCTTTGGCCTAAGAAATCTGTTCTGCTTTTCCCTGTAGAATTATTTGTAAATTAATGTCTTGCTATCTAAATTCCATAAATAAAGTATATCTGTGATTTTGTTAATATCCAGCCATCTGGTACCTAAGCATCATGGTATCTTGCTGATTATAATTTCACCTCTACAAGTTTTCAAGCATTTGCAATTTATGAGCACTGATACCATCCACAGCAAATTGAGAGAGATTTTGTGTGCTGAACTGCACTGATGAAAAATAATGAATGAGAATACAAACAAAGTGCTGTGGGGTAGTGCTGTTTGAGAACACTGATGAAAAATTATAGGTGGGATTCAGTTTAAGGCACCTACATTTAGTGTTTTTAGTGTTTAGTGTGTGCAAGAACACTGGATGTCTAAATTCCCTTGTTATTCAAGGGAATAACTCGTTATAACTACTATACACCAGGAGGTATGATATTCTCATGCCATAGAGCATAAGGCTGTCTTGCCTGCAGCTGCTGCTTCAAAAGGGTGAATGTCTTCCAAATATATTGTGTGTTTGTCTTTTAGCACCATGTAGGTGTCTTGGGGATATCAAAAGGCAGTAACTGCCTATGTTTAGGCTGTTACTTATCAAAACTGAGTATCAAGTTCAGGGTTAGCTATGATACTTTTCATACCATTTGTGTGTCTTCTGTGGAATTGATGAGAGAAAAACAAGAAAAAATTAATTCTATTTAGTGGCAAAATCTGTATTTTCACTCTGTAAGGAAAGTAAATCTTCAGTCCTGAACTAGCTTGAACTAGTCAAATGAAAAGTGTACTTTCAGTTTTCTTTGTTACATAAAATACGAGCTATGACACAGCTGCTCTCGGAGCGTGTGTATGTATGTTGCTTACATACTTCTATTGAGGGCTCTGTGAAGTTGAGGAAAGAGGACTTTTTCTGGCTTCAATGAAAAAAAAGGTAGGTCTTAGCGTGTAGTTTGTAGTTTGATAATCTATAATGTATTTGCCATTTAGAATGTATGTTTTTAAATTGGAGTTTTGTGAGCAATAAGCAAGTATGCAATTAGGTTAACGTAAGCAAACAGGAGACTATGCAAATTGACAGTGATAAAATAATACATTGCTACTTTTTAATAACTGGAAAGAGAAGTAGTTTGAAAGCTGGTTGTCATAATTTATAGAAACTTGCCCAAAGAATTGCTAGGATATTTGTACCACACATTGTTTCTCTATTTTGTATCTTACGGTGAATTTCCTTTTGAATCTTATCTGTTACAGCTTTCCATTGAACAAACACAATGAACATGTTCTTTACTTCTTCTGAAACAGCATTACAAGGTCTAGCACTGAGTTAAATGTGCAGTTCTGTAAGCTGAAAACTCTTGCCATCCTCCATTCCTCTCTCAAATTTTGAAATTCAGTTCAGCCAGGAAATTATCCTCTGCTACTTCTTCTTCTACTCAGTTAGAAGGAGAAGAAAGGGAAATTGCATTTCAGAGATCTAAAATGTGAAATAAAGTTTTATTTATATAGGACTATATCCTACAGGAAGTCACACAAACTTTTTGCTTTCTTTGGAGTAGAAATAAAAGGACGAAATTTTAAAGGCATTTTTGGCTTGGTGGATTGTTTCAGCTACCCAGGAGCCTCATAAGCAATCTTGAAATGCTACACTATTTACAGCTAAAGTTGATTTTGCTAGAACTGCCTTGAGCATTAAAAGAGAATTGCTTGATAAAGAATCCATGTAGGAAAGAGACCTAGAATTCTGTTTACTTCTATACTAAACATTACCAGCTGGCTCTTTGGGCATCTGCTCAAACATCTTTTGTGAAGAGGGCACAGAAAGTACTCTCTTGTATCTAACCTAGTAAATAATTTTAGCTCTGTTTATTACTCCCAGGCAGCTCTAACTTATTTGAAGAAGAAATCAGACATAAAAGTTGCCTTCCTTGTATCAAAAAGGTTCTATTAGCTCCTCTGCACTAGTGTGGAAATCCCCTTATTAAATTTTGTACTGTTTTTAAGGCTGAAACTCATGTAGAAATGGGATTATTGATTCTCTCAGATCAAACCAAGATGATATTCTGAACAGCTGAGATTGAGTAGTCCATTTTTCTGGGGTTTATCAAATGAAACAATGTTTCCATTTCTTCTTACTACCTGTTGAAAGGCCTCAGCCAAATAATTTCAGAATTTTATAGGATAGTTTCCCTTGTTTTATATATTTTCTCAAAAAACCTTCCTTCCAGCTCATTTTGTTCACTGGAATGACATGCTTTTAATGGAATTCGGTAGAATTCCCTATTCTTCAGTAGCTTGTCTCTGTTTCAGGGTTCTTCTAAAGCAGTGGTTAATTTTGCATAGAAAGCTTGCTATCATCTTTGCAGTATTTACTGAATCCAATCTGCTAGAACATCTCAGGCATACACTTGGGATTCTGTCTAGGTTCTCTTGTCCTTCAGACGCTGATTTCTAGTAAACCATTCCTGAAATTCTCTTTTCATCTCATGAAATATTTAGTATTTCTTCTCTTTGTCCAAGTCATTCAAATTCCCCTTTTTTTCCTACATATATGGCCTGTTATGTACTTCTAAGTTCATAGCTAAGCGGTTACTGTTGAGAATGGAATTTTTATTATTATTGGAATTTTTATTATTATTTGGAGGCTGAACTAGATGATCTTTAATGTTCCCTTCCAACCCAAACCATTGTATGACTGATTATTTAGAGATATTATAAAACGAGCTGCATAATGTATTAGAACATGCCTTGTTCATTAAAACTTTTTTCTTTAACTAGAAATAAGCCTTTAAAACTCCTGGCATTCCTGAACTACTTTTGTGGAAGGAGAAAAAAAAAAGGGGCGAAAAATGATGTCTACATATGTAGGTCAATTTGTTCTTTTTTTTTTTTTTTTCTCTCTACAGAATTGTGAGTAAAACAATATGTTTGTTACATCCACAAGTACAAATTCTAAAATAACTGATTTTCCTTATTGTCTGAAAAGATTCACTTGGGTAAAGTTTGGAGGCTGCAAACTTTAGATGCAGAAATGAAGATTTATGATAGCTGAAATCTGAATCTCAAAAGTAAGATTCTAATAGCAATTACTGAAGTGTTTGTGACCTAACGTGAGGAGCTGGTATAACAGTTCTTTAGTAACTAGAGGGATTCGTTTTTTTTTTTTTTTTTCTCCTTAGATAGGTGTTTGAAAAGTTTTGAATATAACTTAAGAAAAGTCACTAGTCTTGGTTCCTTTTTTTTAGGGTTATCAAGGATCAGCAGGAACTCCAGGTATCCCAGGAACTCCAGGGGTTCAAGTAAGATCCTATTTCATTATCCACTCTACTCAGCACTGGTGTGGCATCACCTCGAGCATGGTGTACAGGTTTGGATGCCACAATATGAGGACATAAAAATATTGAAGAGTGCCCAGTGGAGGGCTACAAAGATGGTGGAGAGTCTGGAGGGCAAGATATATGAGTGGCTGAGGTCCCTTGATGTGTTCAACTCAGAGCAGAGGAACTGAGGGGAGGCCTCATGGAGGCTGTAGCTCCTCGCAGGGAGCAGACGGGCAGTGCTGAGCTCTGCTGTCTGGTGGCAGCAAAAGAACCTGAGGGAACAGCACAGAGATCTCTCCAACCAGGGTCAGGTTGGGAATTAGAAAAAGGTTCTTCACCAGAGGGCGTTGGGCATGGAACAGGCTGCCCAGGGCAGTGAGCATGACCCTGAGCTGCTGGAGTTCAAGGAGCGTTTGGACAGTGCTCTGAGACAGAAGGTTTGAATTTTGGGTGGTTCTCTGTGCAGCCAGGAGCTGGAATCAAGAATTCTTGTGGGTTCCTTCCAGCGTGGGGTATGCTATGATTCTGTGATTCCTGAAATTTGGAAATCTGACATAAATTATCATCTGCTTGAGAGTAGAAAAGCAGAGGCATTAGGATATTCTGGATTGATATGCAGAGTGCAATCGTGTGACATTCAACAAGTCTAAGTGTTGGGTCCAGCACTTGGGTCATAACAACCTTAAACAGGCTTATGGAAGTGTGTCTGGAAATTTGCCTGGAAGAATAGGATGTGGGTAGTCTGGGGTTTGATAGCTGGCTGAACATGAGACAGCAGTGTGCCCAGGTGGCTTAGAAGGCCGATGGCATCCTGTCCTGTATCAGAAATAGTGTGGCCATGAGGACTAGGTGAGGAGTTGCACTCTTTTACTCAGCACTGGTGAGACTGCACCTTGAATATTGAGTTCAGGTTTAAGCCCCTCGCTGTAAGAAGTATCTTGAGTTGCTCAAGTATGTGCAGAGAAGAGCAGTGAAGCTAGTAAGGGGATTAGTAAATGAGTTATGAAAAGAAGTTGGGGAAATTGAGGTTGGAGGAGGCTGAGGTGAGACCTCATTGCTCTCTACTACTACTTGTAAACAAGTTCCCCTGAAGAGGGCATTAGTCTCTTTTCTCAGCTAATGAGTGATAGGGCAAGGAAACAGTCACAGGTTGCACTGAGGGAGGTTTATTGTTCCCAGGGGCCAGTGCTGGGTCTGGTCCTGTTCAATATCTTCATCAATTACCTTGATGAGGGGGTAGTGTCTACCCTCGGCAAGTTTGCTGATGATATGAAGCTGGGAGGAATGGCTGACACACCAGAAGGCTGTGCTGCCATTCAGCAAGACCTGGACAGGTTGGGGAGTTGGGCAGCAAGAAACCAAATGAGGTTTAACAGGAGCAAGTGTATAGTCTTGCAGCTAGGGGGGAACAGCTGCATGCACCAGTACAGGTTGGGGGATGACCTGCTGGAGAGGAGCTCTGCAGAGAGGGACCTGGGTGTCCTGGTGGATGACAGGTTGACCATGAGCCAGCAGTGTGCCCTGGTGGCCAAGAAGGCCAATGGCATCCTGGGGTGCATTAAAAAGAGCGTGGCCAGC
>JANHGO010000037.1:35181278-35257782 GCA_024606505.1 Aquila spilogaster | reverse complement strand
TTCTCATACTGAACTCAAAACATAGCACTGCACCAGCTACTAGGAAGACAATCAACTCTATCCCAGCTGAAACCAGGACAAAGTCTCAGTACTATAAAATACTACCTTGTAGTTCCAGACCATCATGAAAATAGAGGTTTTAAAATAGGAATGGGTGGAATCTGAGCTGGGGAAGTGTGATCTAATCAGAATGACTTTTCGGTTGATTATTGACAGTGCTTAAGCTTCTGAAGAGCAGTCCTGTTCTTCTGTGCAAAGACAGTTATACAAACTGTCTCAACCCGGAGTTGCATGGGAGAATGTGTCCATCACAGTTTGACCATGCTGATGGCTAGAAGTAGACTTGCAGTATGGATAAGTATAGCAGAGCTGTCTTTAATCCAGCTAACTCTGATGTTTTGAAAATTAAAGTGATATTGTGTGAGCTTTAGTGAAGCCATACTGGACTGGATATTGGTAGGGAACTGTCAGTTTCCATTCTGTCTTTTAAAAAATAGATTTAAGACTTTATTTCTGAAGTGTCCACTTAGCTGCAGCAGTATTGTTTTAGAAACAATTTGTTATGACTTTTTCATAGTTTTAGTAACAGGTTTCCAATTCAATGCTATATATCTTCCCATAAGCACTGAAATTTGTAACAGTGTGAATCATGAAGGAAAAATAAATTGATACTGTAGTCTTTCTGTAATTTTATAATCTGGCAGTTATGTTTTTTTTCCTGCAAGTGAGTCATAACGTGCATAGATGGACATTCTCTGAACATAAAAAAGTTTATCAAAAACATCTCAGACAATTAGAAGAGAATCAGAAAGCCCCACTAAAGGAGAAATTTTACCATTTTGCTGAATTGAAGTTCATATGTTATTTGAAGTGCTTACAGTTAATTCCTATAGCTTTATTAACTAATTTTTTTGAAATACCAGCTGTAGCTTTTTGCACTTGTTCTTTGCAAGGACATAATTTCAAACCTATTAGATCATCTGCAGCTCTGGCCAGTACATTATTGTTCCTTACCATAGATTCTTGAGTGCTTTCCAGGCTAGCTTTTAGCCATGAATGATGGGAGACCCTTTAGATGCACTGTGCAGGAAAACAGATTCCTCTCTCTGTCTTTTTGTTTCTGTTTTACTTATTTATTTGCTAATATGACTTACACGCTTTCTGTGCTGTCAGTGATATTCCTTGTTTGAGATAACTTTGCTCATATGAATCTTTTTAGCTGTATCCTCTGGGGAACTCTGAAAAGCAAGCTCTTAATTCAGACAGCACAATAGGCTTACAGGTAGTTGTGTAGTCAGTGTTGTTTAATCAAATGGCTCTTGCATGGAAAGCTTTTCCTGGAAAGTCAGTCTTTTCTGTTCCCAAACACATTTTTATGTTCTTCTCTAAAGTTATTCCAGCATGCCTATCTGGTATTCATTTTCTTGGAACAGTATAACTGGTCAACAAATTGTTTCTTCATCTGAGAAAGGTTTTAGGCATGCATTTATATTACTATATGTAACTGATTTTTAAAGTAAACATCAAAGAAAAATTAGTTTATTGTTTGTGGGCTGGCTGGATTGTTGTAAGATAGTTTTAGTCCAGAAAAATTCAAAACAATTCCCGTGAATATCTTCAATGTTACCAGAAAATAATTATTCACCTGGTGTTACACAGTAAAATTGTTTGCTGTAATATTTGGGGAAGTGAACATAAACTTGACTCATTTTCAGTCATTCTTTAATTATTTTTTTAAATAGTTTTGTTTATAGGTTCTTTGTTTTTTCCCTTTATTTGCCACCTCTATTTATTTTCCATACTCTGATACATACAGAAAAGATCAGTTGAAGTAACTGGAGAAAAGCACAAAAGTGAGAAGCATAATAAGTAATGAAAATACATTTTTTTCAATCAAAAATGTCATTCAGGACCTGAAATGATTAAATTGTCTTGTCAGGAGAAATAGCACTGGTAAATAAGCACAAGGGTAAAAATAGTATTTGAATCTCAACTGGAACTCATTTTAATGGACATTATTCATCAGAAAGAAGCAGATGGAGTCCTTGCTGGCCCTGAGAATGCTCAGCAGCCTGACTGTGTGGTCACAAAGGCATTTTTTATTCCAAAGGGTATTTTATATGTACTGGGGAAAAATTCAAGTTAAGGGGAAAAATAAATGAACAGTCTATGCAGTGATCACTGGTGTTTAATAGAGGTGATAGGTTATCGGTCTGCTGAAAGAAATGAAAAAATACACTTATTTGTCAATTCTGAACTTTGAAGCACACAGCTGGCAAATCTGGACAATTTTCCAGTATTCCATCTAGTTTCATTCATGAAAGTTTGGAACCATTTGCCTTGTCTTTACCGTGTCCACAAGCAATAAGGAGTTTAAAGGTGAGACTGACTTTACTGATGTACCTAGATACAGAGTTCATAAGGTATCAAAAGCCTCACATAGTAAGTAATTTTTGACCATTCCAATATTTCTTTGTAAAAAAACTATAGAACATTATTACAGCTGTACTACCTAGAGTTTAATAATATTTGGTGACCAACTGAAGGCCAAATCTTTCATGATGAACTTAGTATAATTGCAATGGCCAGCTATTTCAGCAGTACTTTTGGAATAAAAATGGGTAGTAGTTTCATGTATACATAGGATTACCTATGCTATTGGATTGTTTGCCTGGGGATTTAGGTTGGTATAAACTCTGCAGCTACTTTTCTCGCAAAACTTTCACAGACATAGTTGGTAATTCAGCTGTAAAATGCTGCTGCTCTCAATTCCAGAAAAATACATATTCCTCAGTAATACTGTGACCTTGTTATTCTTGGAGAAAATATGTTTGCTCCATTCTGACTAATACAGTCATGTAATGGCTTCACTGAGACCTACTACACTGAAATCAGGGTGATACCTGATGCTGACTTGTGTTGCATACAGCTGTACATTTCAGACAAAAGACCATATGACTATCTTCAGCAGTGGCCAAGGGCAGATGATAAGGATGAACATCTATGCAGCAAGCAGGAAGTTATACTCCCTTGGTACATCATCCCATCTCTCAGAAGTCTGAAGCTCGGGAACTTTTAAAGCTGGATTTATGACCTTTTATTTAATAATCTTGATGGATTTTTTTTTCCTTTGTGGTATTTGAACCCAGAACATCATGCTCAGATAAAATATATTGATAGTGGCCCTGAGCTATGGAAGCCTTGGCAGATGACAGAGTAGCCAATGGAAGGAAGTGTAATCAGATGGAGAAATAATTAAACAGGCTAAAACAAAATGAAGGAAAAAAAAAAAAGCAACAGACAAGGCAACGAAAACTCTTTTCTCTACTTTTCCCATAATAATGTTCATGTGTTTACAAATCTTTGATCAGGAGTCACCCCCAAATTTATGTTGGAGGGTAAAAGCTGCATTTAGTTACCTTTGTGATCTAATGCTGGATCTGTCCTTCATTTTCATGTTTTGGTATGTGTTGACAGAGGGGCTTCACTGCAGAGGCAGTTCTGGTAGCCTGCAGAAGCAGGTGCCACGAGAAGTCCTTCTACAGGGCCGTGCGTATTTAACAGGGAGGAGAGAGGAGATGACAGTTGTGAGCTCCTGAGTTACCACTGCTTAAGAAAGTCCCAGAGAAAGGAGTAAGGCACAGGCTTCAAACCGACCTGCTAGAGAGGGCCACCTGACTGATCCACGTGTCCAAAGGGGCAGGAAAAAGAGAAGTGGTAGGCAGATGAGTACAGGCATAGTGAGGCGTTAGAGAAGGTTGTTTGAGGAAGGGATGGGAAAAAAGCTCCTTGAGAAAAGGAGGAGGAAGGACCTGAGGCAAAAACATTAGATGATAACTTCTCAGAAAAAGGCTAAACCACTTAATTCAAATACCTCAAGTACTTTCTAACATTTCTCTTGCCTTGCAGAATTTTAGTTACTGATATTGCCAGTGAGGGAGAATGTCATAGCATGACTGCAAATTTGAGAGTGGGCATGGATACATGCCTGAATAGCTAGTAGAATTTCTGTGCTTTAAGATATAATGTATTTTATGAAAAGGGTTTGAAAACTTTTAATGCTTTAGATAATTGTGCTTTAAATGTACTAAAGATTTACCACAAGAGACTTCCACAAGAGGTCAACAGACCTCTCTGTCAGGATGTTTTTCTAACATCAAGTTAAATTTTTCTTTTGCAGTTGAATTCCATTATGCTTAGTTACATCACCCTAAATAGTTCTGTTTACTTAGTGTTTACAGTCCTTAAATATCTTTAGACTGTTACTGTTGATCCTTGGTTATTTCCTAGCCAAATTGAGCTTGTTTACTTCTCCCTTGTCTTTCCCAAGCAGTCCTGTTGTCATGCCTTTGTCAGTTATGTTGTTCAGTGACTCCAAAAGCTTTTCAGTAAGGAAGTGTGCAGTGCAGTTGTCATTGCCTTAACAGTGCATCCTTTATTTTTAATTTATACTTGTCTGATGTGATATACCTATGAATGCTGTCTGAACTTTTGTCCTTTAGGCATGCAAGTGCATTGAAGATATACTTCTGAGGTTTACTCTGCTATTGCACCTAAAAGTTCTTTGGAATTAATACTTGTCATATGTCCTTCTTGCTCAATTTTTTCCCTTACAGGTAAACTACCTTTCATTTTCCAGCAAGGCTCTTAATTCACTGATGATGACAGTATTGCTAATTTGTCTGTGTCCTTTATGTAAGTTCTTTGGCCTAAGAAGTCTGTTCAACTTTTTCCCTTTAAAATTATTTGTAAATTATTGCCATTTTCTTTAAATTCCAAAGTTACATTTTATCTGTGATTTTTTTAAATACCCAGCCATCTGGTACAAAACTAAGCATCTCCGTATCTTGCTGGTTATCACTTTACCATTACAGATTTTCAGGCACCAGAAATTTATCAGTACTGTTCCCACCCACAACAAATTGAGAGGGAGATTTTTTATAATCCTGATTGCAGTTGCACTGATGTAAAATAATGAATGAGAATGTAAACAAAGTGCTGTGGAGTAGTGCTGGTTGACAACATTGATGAAACATCAATGGGATTCAGTTTAAGACACCTACGTTTAGTGTTTACATGTGCACAGAGACGCTGGCTGTCTAAATTCCCATATTAGTCAACAGCTGTTTAACTAATATACCCCCCAAGAGGTATGGGATTCTTATGCTGTAAGGTATTTTGTCTTGCCCACGCTACTGTTTCAAAAGGATAAATGAATCCCAAATATTTTGTGCCACTATCTTCTAACACTGCTTGTGTGTCTAGGGAATCTCAAAAGGCAGGAGCTGCCTATGTTTAGGCAACTGGATTCAAAACTGAGCATCAAATTCAGAGTTAGCTATAATACTTTTCACACCATTTGTGTGTTTTCTGAAAAGTTCATGAGAAAAGACCAAGTCCAAATAAAAAGAATTCTTTTTGGTGGCAAATTTAGTGCTTTCACCTTATTTGAAAGTGAAACTTCAGTCCTGAACTTGTCTGTGTCAATTGAAATGGGAATTTTCACTTCTGTCCCTTTTACATAAAATGTCAGCTATGGGACAGCTGTCCTTGGAGCACATGTATGTATGTCGCACATGTATTCCTACTGAGAGCTTTAAGGTTAGGGAAAGAGGACTTGAACTGACTTTAGTGCAAAAAAATTGTAGGCGTTAGCATACAGTTTGATGATCTGTACTGCAAAAGGGGTAGTGATACAAAGACATGCTCAGTTTTTATGAAGGCCGGTTTTCGTAATTTATAGAAGGTGTTTTTAACTTGTCCAAACAATTGCTACATTATTTGTACCAGACAGTGATTCTCATTTTTGTGACTTTCTGTGAATTTCCTTTTGAATCTTCTCTGTCTGGCTTTCCATTAAACACACACACTGACAATGTGTTTGATTTGCTTTGAAATCACATTACAAGATCTAGCTCTGAGCTAAATATGCAGTTTTGTAAGCTGAAAACTCTTCTGCCATCCTCCATTCATCTCGTGAATTCTGAAATTCAGTTCAGCCAGGAAATTGTCCTCCTCTACTTCTTCCCCTACTCAGTTAGAAGGAGAAGGAAGGGAAATTGCATTTGAGAGATCTAAAATGTGAAATAAAGTTTTATTTATATAGAATTATATCCTACAGGAAGTCATACAAACTTTTTGCTTTTTTTGGAGAAGAAATAAAAGGATAAACTTTTAAAGATATTTTTTGGCTTGGTGAATTGTTTCAGCTACCCAGGAGGCCTATAAGCAATCTGGGGATGCTACACCATTTACAGTTAAAGCTGATTTTGCTAGAACTGCCTTGAGCACTAAGACTGAAATGCTTGATAAAAGATCCATGTATGACAGAGACCTAGAATTCTGTTTACTTCTGTACTAAACATTACCAGCTGGCTCATCGGGCATCTGCTCAAATGTCTTTTGGGAAGAGGGCACAGCAAGTACTTTCTTGTATCTAACGCAGCAAATAATTTTAGCTCTGTTTATTATTCCCAGGAAGCTCTGACTGATTTAAAGAAGAAATCAGACATACACATTGCCTGCCTTGTATTGAAAAGGTTCTACTAGCTCCTTTTTACCAGTGTGGAAATCCCCCCATTAAATTTTATGCTAAATTTTTAAGACTGAAACTCATTATGAAATAGGATTATTAGTTCTTTCAGTTCAAATCAGGATCAAATTCTGGGTATTTGAAATTGGATAGTGCATTTTATGGGATTTATCAAATTAAGTTTGGGCTGCCTGTTGAAAAGTCAGAGCCAAATAGCCTCAGAGTATTAGAGGACAATTCCTCTTCTTGTTTTCTGTTTCTCAAAAAAAACCCCCACTTTGTAGCTCATTTTGTCCATTGGAATGACGTGTTTTTAATGGAGCTAGGTAAAATTCCTGTTCTTCAGTTACTTGCCTCTGTTAAAGGATTCTTCTAAAGCACTTGTTAATTTGAATAAAAATTGAGTATCTTTGCTGTACTTGTAGAACCCAATCTACCAAAACACCTCAGGCCTATATTTTGGGTTCTGTAAAAGTTCTCTTGTTCCACCAATGTTGATTTCTAGTAAAGCATTCCTGAAATTCTCTTTCCAAATTATGTGTTATTTAATATTTCTTTTCGTAGTCCCAGTCATTCAAATTATTTTTTTATTTGCATAGCCTGTTATATACCTTCAGGTTCGTAGCTACGTGCTTCGCATTGAGAATGGAATATTATAAATAATATTATAAAACTAGCTGCATAATGTATTAGAACATATCTTGTTTATTAAAGCTTATTCCTGTAACTGGAAATAAACCTTTAAAAGTCCTGGCATTTTTCAGCTATTTTTCTTGAGAGAGAGAAAAAAACAGCCTCTACCTATGTGGGTTAATTTGTTCTTTTTTTCTTCCCAGTGGGGAATAAAACAATATGTTTGTTACATTCTCATGAAACAATTCTAGAATAATGGATTTTAGCATAAAGTCTGGAGGCTGCAAGCTACAGATGCAGAGATGAAAGCTTCTGAAAGCTGACATCTAAATCTTAAATGTATGATTGTGATAGCAGTTACTAAAATTTGTGACTTAAAATGACAGGGTTGTGACAACAGTTCTTTAGTAACCAGGAGGATTGTTTTTTCCTGAAATGGGTGTTTGGAAATTTGTAAATATAACTTACGAAGAGTCACAAGTCTTGGTTTCTTTTCCAAAGGGATATCAGGGATCAGCAGGAACTCCAGGTATCCCAGGAACTCCAGGGGTTCAAGTAAGTTTCTGTTTCATTCCTACAATTTGAAAATCTGAGGCAAATCCCACCAACTCTCTCCTAATATTCATTGTTTGTAATTGAGAGTTGAGGTGTGGGGATTGAAAAGGGCTCAAGGAATGGCATGAAGTCAGGGGCCATCCTTTGGTGAATTGCTTTGGAACTCACATGGCTTTGGGCTTTGTAGGTAGGCTGAAAATGAGACTGCAAATCTAATTGCTGGGTAAGCCCTGTTGGAGCAGGTCTCAGCTGGGGCTTAGACATTTTCATCCTGATCCAGGAGTCAATCAGTAACAGCGATCTGAAGCCTTGTCATGGTGGTTGATTACCCACAATTCACATGTCCAAAAGAAGGTTTCAGATAAAGCCAGGATGGATGGAGGAGAATTCTTTTTCTTTCTTCATTGTATTAATTTAGTAGCCCTTACTGGGACAGTTATTGGAAACTAGTGCTGTATTCTACTTGTGCCATGATCCAGTCTGGCTGGATAGTCAAGGATTTATTAATTTGTTGAATTAAATATCTGAGTGCATGCTGGGGCCAAGAGCGAGCCTGCAACATGGCATATTGTGAAGGCTGTCTGATGGACATCTGGAAGGAAGGGAACATCTCTGGACTAGTACGGACTGTGTGATGTCCTTTTTTTCTGGGGTGGTCCTTGGTTAGAGCAAAGAATTGTTTTGGTGTTCCCCAGTCATGTGTTAGGATAGTGTGCCATATTCATACATTCTGGATACCTTTCATGCTTGGTTCTGCTTTTGTATTCAGTTACCAAAAAGTTGTGATCAGCCAGCTGACACATCAGTCCCTGGGTCACGTTGTATTACATTTCTGTGTCTCATTCTGTATCAGGTTGTATTAGTATTTGAGCTGGTTTTCATTTTTTCTCTCTTAGGGACCACGTGGCTTACCAGGTATCAAAGGAGAGCCAGGGAAAGATGGGGCTAAGGTAAAAATAAAAAAAAGCGTAATAGGTAAAAAGAGTTTACTCTTACCATTTATCATTTTTGGTTGTACAGTTAACAGTATCAATATTTTCATATGAGGCTTCTGTGAGAATTGTTTACTAAAAAGCTAATAAAGAACGAATAAAGATCCTAAATTTAGAATGTTACTTCAGTTCTGAATCTGGTCAGCTTTATTCAATAAAGTTTATATAGGCTTTAGCACTGCCAGTAACACCTTTATTGCACTGAATAATTTATATTTAGAAAGCATATCTAAATATGGGTACCTGGAAGCACGGTACAAACATCTGTCAGAATCGTTTCTTTCTATCTCTTTTCACCCTTTTTCTCTATAAGTGAGCACCCAGATGAGCTAGGTAGGAATTTTTGGATGGCACTTTTTATCAGAAAACACTGACTAATTGAAACCAAAGCTTTTTGTGGAAAAAACCTAGCTGAGGTGCGGCCGGTAGATTGGAGCCGCAGACAGATGTGGAAGCTTATATATAACTCCCTTCTGGTAATCAGGATAAATTTGAATCTGGATCTGCTGTAGATGCAGTGAATAAACTAGCCATTGGCTATTGGCAAGTCTCACTGATATGTAAATATCTGTGTCTACCCTTCTCTCACACTTTTGCCCTGTGTTTTTAGAAGAGTTCAGAGTTCATTGTGATAGAAATGTGTTTTAGTTTATTAAAACTTCAAAGCTTTTTTTGTGAAACAAACACTTGTTTTCCCAACAGATTTTACTGTAGAATTTCCTTCTTCTAAAGTTCCCAATATTAAAAGCATGTCCTTAAATTCATTACTGTTCAGCAGAATTCTTAAATGCATGATTAGAGCTGAAAAATGTGCTTAAGTGTTCTGTGCTTTAGGCATCTTAATCTAATTGCTCTTAGATGTTAATCTAATTGATCAGTCAGTATTGGGCCATGTGCAGAAAGTAAGATACTGATGATGAAAAACTATTCTCCTGGCAGTGCAGGGTTGTGACAGATAGAATATTTCCTAAAGCTCAGTCCAGCCTTGTTTAAAATGTGCCAAGAAATAGGGCTTCCACCACTGTTCTGGAAAACTTCTTCCATTGTAAAATAGGTCTTGCCATGAGAATTTTTTTCCTGATGATTCATCCCAAATTTTCATCTCTTAATTTCATCCCATTACTTGTAAAGTTTCTGTAGCAACTAATTTAAAACTGTTTCCATTGCCAAGTGTTTTAGTTTATCCAATAATTGAATCACCACTTCTGAGCAGAAATCAAGGCTCCATTCTTTTTCATTAAGAAGTAATGAATGCATGAAGTGTTTATTTTATAAGCTTTGCTGATTTTTTGAACTCCCTTCTATTGCCTTTTTTCAATACTTATTTGTTGAGAGATATTTTGATAGCATTAACCCACAAGCTATCATTCCTGTGGTCATGTTCTTGTCTTCTGTGAATATGTGACAGATCTCTCCAAATCTGCTTAGACATGAATGGTTTTGATAAATACCACTGAGGCATGTTTTCTTTTACCCTTTGTCTTAGAACTTGAAATATTGTATAAAATAGCTTCCTGAGCATAATTTACTATTCCTCTGTTACGACTGAAATAAATTAAACAAATTGAAATATATTGCTCAATATAAAGTTAGATATTAACAGAGAGAAGACATTGTGATTGTCCAGAAATGATTTGGTGATTGGCTCTTTGTCCTGAGTGAAGTAGATCCTGTCTACTGGAACAAGCAACTAAGCTTGTTTCTATTGTTTCAAGTCAGGTAGTGCCAAGTTATAATTTAGCCTTTTCTTGTAATTGTTCAAGGGAACTCACAGACAAATTGTCAGGTAAATATCTTCCGTATCAGTAGCAAAAGTTCTGGAATTCCTGATATCTGACACCTGTGAGGACAATAAAAAGAACCGATGTTTTGGCTTGTGTTTTCAATTGCCAAGTGCTTTCACCTAAGTGGATTCTTTCTTCCACTGAAATAAGAAATCATTTGTCAAAGTGTGAAAGTTGTTTTATCAGTGTGTTCTGGTTTCATTTTGTTTATTTTTTTGAGAAAGTACTTAATACCTTATTTTTTAATACTTCACTCATCCAGAGTAAGCTGATGAGAAATTTGATAAGGTTGGTAGGTCTTTGATATGTGCAGTAAGAGGTAGGAGCAAAGCCATCCCAGATTTAGGGAATTTCCTTATTCTTCGGGAATTAGGAATGGATGGTAATCACAGCTCCTGCAGAGATATTCAAAGCTCTTTTCAAAGATGTTTTTCCTCTTGTCAAAGCTAAATTGCTACTTTTGAACCTCCATAAGCTTTATTGAGAGATTACAGTAAAATTTATTGTAAAAAAATCAGTGATTGTTTAATTTTTTTTCTTTTATGTATTGAATCTTGTTTGAAGATCAACAAAGTCTCATCAGTCAGCATATTAATGTTATGTAGTTGATACGGTGATATATAACATCTTTCCACTATTTGTTATCATTGAGAATATGAATGTTATTATAATATACTACTACTATTTTAGACGTAAGGATTTAAAATATGTTTGCTCTTTTAGGGTGACCGTGGGCTACCGGGTTTTCCTGGATTACATGGAATGCCAGCACCAAAGGTTGAAAATAAATATTTCTTGTTACAATATTCATGTGTTTCAGCTTGCTCTATAGTTTAATTTAAAGGAAAAATAAGTTTATATACAATAGGATATCAGTGCATTTGATGAACTACATAAAATGAATTAGATATGATGCTGAAATTGAAGGAAGATACATGCCATAGGACTTCATTACATACATATCAAGCAATGGAAACCACCTGGTTTTTTTCATTTTTATTCTGTTCTATGGGATTCTACATTAATTACTTTGAACTTTGATTTTACTACTACTTAGAACCTTCTTCATCACAAAGAACATGTCAAAAAAATAAAAATAGTTATACAATTTTCTTGAAATCATTCAATTTGAGTGATAGCATTTTGAAGGATAGTTCTGGTCTAAACCAATGAGTTTATTTCACATTTATGTTCCCCAAAACATCATCAACCATATTTTTTGCTCTTTTGTGTTAGTACTCAACTGAATTTACTTCTTAGTTTTTCCAAATTTGTGTTTTAAACTTTTCAAATAAGGTCTTCAGAAGAGTGCAGCACTTTTCGGAGAGCTGAATTTTCACTTAGGTACCTACCTATATTGAAGCAACCAGAAAGTCAAAGTGCCTTCCGTTGAAAATAGAAGCATTAAGCCTGTGAGCTGTGATTGTCTCAGGAGCCGTGTTGGACATTCTGGACTTCTCCCCTAGGAGAGCTTGGAAAATTCAAGATTTGCATTTACTGTCTTGAGCATATTGTTTTATATCAGATGGAGCTCTTTGCCTGCTTCATTTTATGTCTGCTATACATGTATACTTTGTATGTATATCTGTATATAACTACTTCTATTTTAAAAATTAACTCATTCACACACATTTTGTCTAGGGAGAAAGGGGTCCTAAAGGAGATCAAGGAGTGCCAGGAATATATGGAAAAAAGGCAAGGAAATTTATAATCATAAAATAAAGCAAAATGTTATTGGTATCTGTGGTGGGGTGACCTTGGCTGGCTGCCTGATGCCCCCCCAGCCACTCTGTTTTTCCCCCTCCTCAACAGTACAGGGGGAGAAAATAAGATGGAAAAGCTTGTGGGTGCAGACAAGGACAGGGAGATCACCTACCAATTACTGTCATGGGCAAAACAGACTCGACTTGGGGAAAATTGATTTAATTTATTGCCAACTAAAATAGGTTTGGATAGAGGGAAACAAAGACAAAAACCAGAACACCTGCCCCCCACCCTGCTTTTTCCTAGGCTCAACTTCACTCCTTCATGGGATGGGGAATGGGGAGCAGGGTGGGATGGTCAGTCCATAACAGTTCCTCCCTGCTCTCCTTCCTCCTCACACTTCTCTCCTGCTCCGGCATGGGTCCTTCCCACAGGCTGCAGTCCTTCAGGATAAACCTGCTCCTGCATGAGGTCTCCATGGGCTGCAGCTTGGCTACCACAGCTCCACCATGGTCTTCTCCACAGGCTGCAGGAGAATCTCTGCTCTGGCGCCTGGAGCATCTCCTCGCTCTCCTTCTTTACTGACATTGGTGTCTGCAGGGTTGTTTCTCTCACTTTTTTCCTCACTCCTTACTTTGCCTGTGTCATGTTTTTGCCCTTTCTTAAATATATTTTCCCTGAGGCACCCCCACCTTGTCTGCGGGGCTGAGCGGTGCCCTGGGGTGGGCGGGCTGGAGCCGGCTGGAACCGGCTGGAACCGGCTGTGTCCGGCACGGGGCAGCCCCAGCCGCTCCTCACAGAGGCCGCCCTACAAGTCCCGCTGCCAGCGCCTGGGCACCTGCACCCAATACAATATAATTTATATTTTTATAATAGGTGTATTCACAGAGAATTTAATTCTGCAGTCCTAACTCAGAAAAATTTCCACTGAAGTTACTGGATATACTTATGTCTAGTAATAGTAAATTCATACTCTGCTTATTTGGATATTTTGAGAACTCTCTTCATCCTTCTGTTAATGGATGAATGTAATTTATTTTAACATAGCACAAAATGCTTATAAATATATTTTTTGCATATATGTCTATGCCTTTAATGTGGGGTATATGTAACAATTATATTGCAAAGAAGTCTGTGCTTTTTAATACATAGAAATGTACATGAAACATATAACCAAACGGGGGAGAGGGACTAGAGTAAGGGCAGTGAGGAGAGGACCACATGAGTGGAGTGAGACTGATAGTGGCCTGGAAGAGCGATGTTGTTTTAATCTGTAATTTATAGAAAGCAGGGTGTCCTTGTATGTAAATATTTATATTTCAGAGAGCGTATTTTGGTCATCCACTGTTAACAGTTGTATTTTCACCTGTCTTTATATTTTCTTCATGTATTTACTGGACTAGAGTTTTAAGCAATTTGAAAGAGGGTCTGTGTTCACATTTCTACATTTTAGAACATATTTAAGTTTCTGTATCAGGGGGTAGTTAGTGATTGACCGCTGCCTGTGTTACAAAAGAAACAGATCTTCCATACATTTTCAAAATAAGAAATAACATACGTGAATTATAGGTTAAATGTACTGAATTTGCAGCATAAACATTGAGCACTACTTACTTTTCATTGCTGTATTTCTCAGGGTTCAAAAGGAGAGAAAGGTGATACAGGGTTTCCAGGAATGCCTGGACGATCCGTAAGTTTTGTGAAGACAATTTGCCTTTAACTTTTTCTTGTTAATTCACCTACTGATGACTGTTAACTGTTGCCACAGGGAGACCCTGGCAGAAGTGGGAAAGATGGATTACCGGGAAGTCCTGGTTTCAAGGTATGTACGAATGTATATTCATATCTTGCCAAAGTCTTCAATAGCATTGCTACTGGTCTAAATATACCCAGTTTATTCTGTGGAGAATTACTGGCAATTAAAATGAGTGTTACTGGGAAATGCCAAAGTCAACTGCAGTCAATGGGCAGACTTCATTGATTTCAGTTGGTTTGTGAGCAGGGGCAAAGCTTTTATTAAGACTGTTAGTAATCATCAGAGATTGTTTATACTTTTGTCTCCCTTATCCTGTTTGTATTTCTCTAACTCTGAATCTGTTAATGAAATTTATATACGGGCATACGCTGCAGAACATACCTGTTGTGTACAGTTAAGAAGGAGGTAATCTATTATTATTGCTTTTGAAGGGAGCTGGGTGAAAGTTAGGGGAAAAAAACTTCAGTATTGGATTCATGTTTATGTTTGCGTTCTCTTCGTTGTGCAGTGCCCTTTATATTTAATTTAGAACAGTTTTTCAAGTGGACTAAGTATCTGTCTACTGTAAAAAAGACTACAGGATCTGGTATTTCTGTAATATATTGCACTCTGTGAGCTCGCTGGACGCTTTGTTTACCCAGTTGTTGTTTGCACTGTTCTAATTTCTGAAAAGATGGACTTTAGCAGTATCAGTTTTAAGTTCACAGGAAAAAATTTTTATTAATATGCAATGTAAATGTTCAGTTGAATTGATCTAAAGAAGCTTTTCAACAGCAACTTTGTTCCTATAGTATTTTTCTTAATAATAATAAAGTGACCTAGGGCCACTCAAGATGAATGTTCCTTCAGTGTCCAAAAATGCAAGTGTACTTTTAAGTGTACTTGTCTAAATTCCTATTACTGTAGTTCGAGATCTGGGTCTTTCCTCCATTTTGTGACCATGCTTGTCTACAGCAGTTGGGGATACCATGGCATATCTGTGACACCTGCTGCAGCAGCGAGATATGACACAAGACCTATGAGAGACCTAAACCCTTCCAGGCAGCAGCTGCCAACAAGGTGGATCCAGCAGGATCCCAGGCTCACTCAGCCTGGAGGAGGCTTTGTTTGGGGCATCTCCTGGACCAGCCTCCTGCTAACAAACAGGACAGCACTGAATCCATACCAGGTTGCTCAGCTGGGTCTTGATAACCTCCAAGGATGGAGACTGCACAACTGGGCAGCTTGTTCCATCGTTGACCATCTTCATAGTGAAAACTTTTTTGCCCTTATTTACAGCAGGAAATGGCTCTGCATGTCTGTGTGTTGACCAGCTCTTCTTAGATACAATAAATGGAACCTCTAAAGTCATTCAGCTGCTGACTGTTAACTGCTATAACTTGTGAGATCACTCATAAATCTGCAGTCCTATATGCTGGTTTTGGGTACCCCAAGTGACCTGTAAGTGCCATTTCAGAAAGACAAAGGTGTCCTGTAGGTGGTACCTGCCAGCCCAATGTGGAAGCCTTGGCTGCCCTAGAACACCTCAAATAGCACCAGGCATTTGTGATTAGGTAACTGAATCAAGCCCCTGTTCACTGTAATGGGATCTTGGATCCCTAACGTATCTCTAGACAACTTCAGGTAGAAAAACACATGCAGGTGTCTTAATTTGAAGTTAAAGGGGAGAGTTATCGCTTACATAAAACACTACAGCACTGTTATTCTAAAAATTGCTCAACTTCAATATATAACCAATCATCCTGCAATTCAAAAATTTATTAGAACACATCCAAAACAAAAGCTTTTAAGAAGTAGATATAAAATTTAACTTTTACTGTAGGTAAACTCAGTATTTCTTTTTTTTTTTTTTTTTTTTCTCTTTGGAAGGCATAATGAGACTGTGCTAAAAGGTAATAGAATAACTTTATTTTATATTAAATTGGTGTACTGCTTTTTTTTAACTGCCCTTAAGTTTACACCCTTAAAATATGTTAGTAAAAGAAGTTGTAAATCTGAATTATGGGAAAAAATATTTTCTTATTGCTCATTTTTCTGAAGTTAACTTCAGCAACCAATAGCAGATTATTTCTATGATACTGAAGGACTTTTTCTTTATTTGTTATTTGGTTTAGTTTTAAATACTCCTACATTAATTTCATTTTGATCTTCAAATCCCATTGATACTTGCCTACAAATTGTCATTATTAATACATATCTACAAGAGCATGTATCTCTGACACTTGGAAATATGCCAGGCAAAGACAATTTAACAGACATTCTTAAAACACTCAGCTAAGTTTGTGTCTATGGACGTAGTAGCTACCTATTTTGCCTTTGAAGTCAATGGAGTTCTAACCAGTAATGCCAGTGGAGTCTGGAGAGCAATTCAGCTGAAGGGCGGCAGACTTGTAGGTACCAGTTTAGTTGCCTACATAAAAGCGCCTGGTGCATTTGAGATGCATTAGTGTCCAAAGCATCCTAAGGAGCTGACAAATATGACATAAGTCCTATGGAAAGCCAGTACCTTTCTGGAGTGGGAGTAGGAACCCAGACAGGACACCCTTGGGTATCTAAAGTATGACAAATGTCTATGTGCAAGCAATGAAATTGAGCTCCTGGTGGCTGGTCTTGACTAGATTTCTGTTGGCTGTGATAGGAGCCTAGTTACTTACATGAATTTATTTCAAATGAATCCTGCCTTATTTTATATGTATTATTTATATATTATCTGTATCAGAAACAGTGTGGCCAGCAGGAGCAGGGAAGTGATTGTTCCCCTGTACTAGGCACTGGTGAGGCCGCACCTCGAGTGCTGTGTTCAGTTTTGGGCCCCGCACTACAGGAAAGACATGGAGGGGCTGGAGGGTGTCCAGAGAAGGACAACAAAGCTGGTGAGGGGCCTGGAGCACAAGTCTTATGAGGAGCGGCTGAGGGACCTGGGGCTGTTTAGCCTGGAGAAAAGGAGGCTGAAGGGAGACCTTATCACTCTCTACAACTACCTGAAAGGAGGTTGTAGTGAGGTGGGTGCTGGTCTCTTCTGTCAGGTGGATATTATGAAAAATTTCTTTACTGAAAGGGTTGTCAGGTATTGGAACAGGCTGCCCAGGGAAGTGGTTGAGTCACCATCCCTGGAGGTGTTCAAAAAGTGCATAGACAAGGCACTTCAGGACATGGTTTAGTGCAAGGCATGGTTTAGCGCGTAGACAAGGCACTTCAGGGCATGGTTGATGGTTGGACTCAATGATCTTGAAGGTCTTTTCCAACCTAAATGATTCTATGATTCTATGATTTTATATATATATATACACACACACAGAGATATCTCTCCTAAGTTGGTGGAGAAATTCCTTCTCTGGTACTATAGAAAACAGAAAAAAATAATCAGGTATTAGATCTTTTTCTCTCTGGTGTTTGGTAACATGGACAGGTGATAGTCACAGTTGTTTAAAACAAAATTTTAACTGTCACTGGTGGCCCTTTAGAGTGAAGTATTATGTTGATAAAGCATGAATTTGGAGAGTATTTTGATCTGTTTTTATGCTTGTAAACAATATACTGATAATTCAGTATCTTAGTTGTGGGAACCTGCGTACATTTAAACTGGAAGACATTTTCTTGACTATTTTTTTAATTATTGTAGTACAAAAATATGACATACTCATTAGTTTTTATTCATTTTATAATAATGTCATAGTTAACAGAAGTCATATTCTTCATTCAAACATTTTGTCAGCTTAACTTCAACATCTGCTTGCTATAAAACATTGCTTCATTCTGGGTCTGTAATCAAATTCAGAGCAGTAACAAACAGGCTGTCTTTGAAGGAAATTTCTGCTGGAGCTTTCCTGTTTTCTTAAAATATTCGTTCTGGGAAAGAATGCAAAATAAAGCATGGCTTGAAACCCAGATGCTACCCATTGTTACTTCAAGTCCAGTTTTGTAATTTTAAGTTAATTATTACCAGGTTATTTTTTATATATATATCTTAACTGATCTTTGCATTTGTTTTATGTGCTTTTATTTCTGGAATTATTCTTCAAATTTTCAGAATATTTTTGGTATCTTACATATTTTGAATAAGGGCATAAAGATTTGATCATATCTGGTACTGCTGTATTCTGGAGTGCTTTGAAATAGTTTTCAGACTGTTGGTTGTACCAAAAATTAGACAATAGCAATATATTACTGTTTTATGCCCTTCTTCAACCAGTAGTTACTGTTCTGATTCAAAAGACAATTGTCTCATCTCTTTTTGCAAACTGTTTGACAGCTGTCTGTTGGACGCAGCATGAGGGAATATCAGATTGATAACACTTCTTACTGTGTTTGAAACTGTTTTTAAAGAGTTGTTTGTTTGATGAAGCCTTGATCATGTCTATTTTACTTATATTAAAAATAATAATTTACTATTTGAAATAAATATTTTTATTGTGCAAAGGAAGGTCTTTCTTTTTAATATTGTATTTAACAGTCTTTTTTATTTTAAAGGGAGAAGTCGGACAGCCTGGATCTCCAGGCCTAGAAGGACATCGGGGAGAACCCGTAAGTGATTAAATTGCTGACGTATTTTTATGTATTGATTTGTTTGATTTGTTTGGTTTTTTTTTTCTTTTTTAAGTTAATGGACGTTATACTTCATGTTTCATGCATGTTGATTTGAATTGGTTGATATGTCGGTTTTTGTAAAAGTGCTTTTTATTTTCTGATGTTCATCTTTAAATTTGGATTTAGTAAAAGAAATAAAAAAGCCTTTAAAGTCAAATATGCCTTAAAAGATTCTTAACTATATTGCTGTTATATACCAATTTGTATATATGTTAGAAAGTTGTCTCATTATTGACTTCTTTCCTATTGATAGGATGGTATGGTTAGATATTGATAGTTACTTACATGAGGAAAAATTCTGGGTATTTTTAACTCTCATTTCTGCAACACAGTATGTGCTCTTTCATATACTTGTTAATTGCACTTTTAAAGTTTATTTTTTCACTGTCTACCTCCCCCCCTCCTTTGTCCAGTTTTATCGGTCTTTTACTTCCTTACATCTTGTGACACTGTCTGTGTTATCTGTATCTCTGTTCTTCTTGCTTAGCTGGGGAGCATGCTGCTGCATTTTTGTTTTGCTTGTTTCCAAAGACATTGTTCCTCTGCTGGTGTTTGGGCAACTCCTCAGGGCAGCTCATTTTTCCTCCTCTTTACATGAGATAGCTAGGCTTTGTCCTCCTTGTTTCCTTGTTTGGCTCTTTGAGGCCACCAGACTTTACTTGAAGCAGAGGAGCCAAGTTATCTGTAGAAATAGCTGAAGGCTTTGAGTGCTGCGAGTGAGCCAGCTGTCTTCAAACTATCAGTAATTCTTCTGTAGGCCAAGAGCAGTAAATGGAGCTCAGTTGGTGGAACACTGCCTTCCAGATGAATTACATTCTGAATTACATTTTGAATTGTAAGATAAGGAGATACAGCCTTATACATTCAGAAATATTTGTGGTATTGAATGTAACAAGAGGCAGTATGTGCTATATGGTACTGAAATCTGGTAGAGAGTTTTGATAACTAGTAGATGGAAATAACACTCCCAGCTGAAAAATTCTCAAGCTCTTTCATTTAAATTTTTTATATATTCACCAAAACCTCATAAAACACTGTGAGGAGACTGCAAAACACTGGGCAATCATTCCCAAGAGACTGTCTTCCCACTTGGCTGGCTTAAATGAAGAACACACATAATTCCTCACTTGGCTTTATTTTTTCATCTTTTTCTGTCCCAAATAACTGTGAGATGTATTAACCTTTTACAATCTATGGTATCTTCAGATGTAAGAAAGACTGAAAGCGAATCTTAATTAAAACCCATAAAATACAAGTGAAGAGGGTTTGGTATATTGATAGTTAGTACACCGTAACAAATGTGTTGAGATAACAACAAGACTTCTGTTATTGTCCCTAGCCTTGTTTTGTCTCTTTTCGTTTTTAGAAAAAAATGTTAGTTAGTCATTGTGATTTTTTTTTTAATTAATCTAAAAAATAGGAAGGAGAATCAAGTGGCAGATTTAAGACATTAAAATCACTGAGAAGTCTTTTAAAATCACCATAAAATAATATAAAGGAAGAATTCCAATATATAAACAACTACAGAAGATTTACACAATCCTAACAGGGCAAGCCACATTGCACTATATGCTTCATTTATAATCAGTGGAGGTTCTTCTGAAGAGCAGAAAGTCTACATGCTGACCAGGAAATTGCCTCAAGGTAACCAGTAGGAAATGTAAGACACCTAGTCATACCTGCTCATCTGCCTCTATTGCTGGTACAGCACCAGACTGCACATGCAGACATGGTGCTCCTATCTATTTAGAGCCTGGAGGACGAGCAAAGGGCATTTCTGTGCAGCGACTTTGTCGTGAAAGTGTGTGCTTGGGCTGTGCAAAATAAAAGCTATCCTCAGCCATGGGATATGTGGGCTCCCCTATTCAAGTAGAGGGTAGTTGGCTTTCATCCGATGGAAAGTGAGCTGGATTGTGGGGGCTGTGAGGGATGTTTTGTGCAACTTACTGTTTCTGTTGTTCCTCCAGTGTGTATTTGATGTATAATGTGTAAGCGCCTCCTCTCTGCTCCTCTTCTGTGCAATTCAGTGTAATCTTCTCTGGTGGGATACCTTAGTAGTTAGGGCACTGATGCGGGGGAGAGGGACTAAACTCTGCTGTGCCCTCCCTGTGATAGCCAAATAGGCTGCCTAAGCTCGAGATAGGCCTTGGATGATACTGTTGAAACTGTATGTCTCTATATTGTTAACCAGCCAGATGCAACTGTGGCCCTGGGACAGCTCAGCAGGTTGCATGGATACCCCACCCACATAAACATACATGCAAACAGTCTTTATTCCTTCAATTCAGCCACATTAGTGTTAGACATGGCCTAGTTTGTTTAGTTCATGTGGTGGGTTGACCCTAGCTGGACGCCAGGTGCCCACCAAAGCCGCTCTATCGCTCCCTGCCCCCCTCAGCTGGACAGGGGAGAGAAAATAACAATGAAAGGCTCGTGGGTTGAGATAAGGACAGGGAGAGATCACTCAGCAATTACCATCACAGGCAAAACAGACTCGACTTGGGGAAAATTAATTTAATTTATTACCAACCAAATCAGAGTAGGATAATGAGAAATAAAACCAAATCTTAAAAAACACTTTCCCCCCACCCTTCCCTTCTTCTCAGGCTTAACTTAACTCCCGATTTTCTCTAACTCCTCCACCGCAGTGACACAGGGGGACGGAGAATGGGGGTTGGGGTCAGTTCGCCACGCGTTGTCTCTGCTGCTCCTTCCTCCTCAGGGGGAGGACTCCTCACACTCTCCCCCTGCTCCAACATGGGGTCCCTTCCACAGGAAACAGTCTTCCATGAACTTCTCCAGTGTGGGTCCTTCCCATGGGCTGCAGTTCTTCATGAACTGCTCCAGTGTGGGTCCCGTCCACAGGTTGCAGTTCTTCAGTCACAGGCTGCTCCGGTGCGGACTTTCCCATGAAGTCACAGCCTTCTCTGGGGGCATCCACCAGCTCTGGCGTGGGGTCCTCCCCAGGCTGCAGGTGGATATCTGCTCTACTGTGGGCCTCCATAGGCTGCAGGGGGACAGCCTGCCTCACCATGGTCTTCCCCACGGGCTGCAGGGGAATGTCTGCTCCGGCGCCTGGAGCATCTCCTCCTCCTTCTGCACTGACCTGGGGGTCTGCGGGGTTGTTTGTCTCACATATTCTCACTCCTGTCTCTGGCTGTAATTGCTGTTGCACAGCAGTTTTTCCCCTTCTTAAATCTGTTATCCCTGAGGTGCTACCACCGTCACTGATGAGCTTGGCCTTGGCCAGCAACAGGTCCAACTTGGAGCCAGCTGGCATTGGCTCTGTTGGACGTATGGGAAGCTTCTAGCAGCTTCTCACAGAAGCCACCCCTGTAGCCCCCCTGCTACCAAAACCTTGCCATGCAAACCCAATACAGTTGGTCTTTTTAAAAATAGCCATCTTATGATCCCTCTTGCTTTAGCAAATAAAAAGAGCATGGTCGCAAAATGAATGCATCTTGAAACAACATCTAAGAGGCAACTGTGTAGGATGGAGAGCACAGTGGAGATTAAATCCCATTGACTTCAGCCTCTGAGAGGTGTGGTTATTTTCTGGACAACATACTTTCTGATATATTATTACTCTTATTAATCCCGAAGTTATGAACAGGAGAAAGTAGGTTGTAAAGCTAAGTGAATAATTCCAAGTGATGTGGTTTTTTTCCCTCAGTAGTACTATTTGGAACTTAAGTTAGCCAGGCCATCCCAATCCTACCCACTCTGTGTAAGAATAACATTTGACAGTATGGTCAGAATAATTTAGATAGCATTTAGTAAAGCTAGTAATCAAGCTCATTTTACTGATGACAAAAATAGGCCATGCTGTCACTTGAGTAGTTTAATGGCTAGTCATCTACCTTACTGATGACAGGCTGTTTTGATAAATATGTTTTTTTGAGGGGCCAACTGTCTAAAGGATAGAATAAATCAAAATTTATTTGAGCTTAATTTCAGCCTTGTTCTTTTTAACATAGGTAGATTTTTGTCAGAGTTTGGTTTCAGTGGAAGCTGTGTTAGGCTTCTCCTTGTGTTTACAATCATGCAGATGGGAACTCTGAAGTGAGTGCTTGTGGGTGAAGCTGGCAGGACATTTATGGCACTCTTCTAGGCCTAGCATATGCTGTCCTGACACAAGTAATATGTCTGAACATTTGCAAATGCTCATGTTTACTCTCCAGAAATCATATTTTTCAGAAATACAGCTGCAAACACTTAAAATGGTAGAGTTTGCCCTTAATATTTAGGTCACATCACAAGACCTCAGATGTGGCCTCGTTTGTGCCAGCGATAGCAGCATAACATGGCTTTCAGCTTCTGACCTGACTCCCACTGTTATACCTATACTCCCGGTTTGTCTGTTTATTGATCTCTTATAACTGCATCATGAATGCTAGATCTAGATGAATGCATTCTCTGAAAAATCTGTGTTTTATGCTAGGGTATGGTAGCAGAATTCTTTCTGAAATGTGTTCAAGATACACTAAGGATATAAAAATATCCGACAGAAGTTGCTGTATTTTTCTTCATAAAGCAGAAATCTTCGAAATACAACATAGAAACTGGTATAGTCAGGTAGCCTGTATATTTGGAAAGCAAACCTAAAGTTAATGTAATTCTACTGCATCTATAGCCATGCTGAGATTACTAGAAACAGGAACCAAGGAAAGAATATTCCTGACTTAGTTATATGGGTACTATGCAGAACAAAATATTTTTTGGTCTTTTTTAATTCTGTGTGCAATGTAATATTCCATTATTATACAGTTTTCCAGATCTCTTCTCTAAGAAAAAATTTGCTTTAGTGGAACCCTTAGAGTGCAACACCTTGAGGCAAGATGGCTTGTTAAGTAATCTTGTGTTCAGTGTTGCCTCTTTTGTCTTTCTTTGCATAGGAAAAAAACTATGAAAAAAGCAGACACAAAACAGAACTACTAGCAACTGTATTTACTGACAATGTTCCTTAGAGATCCTATTGTTGGAACAAATGCCTGGCAGCCAATCATAATAATAATAATAATATAGGAAATAATGATATTTATTTATTAAAATGTAAAGGTAGCTGATTCTAATGAACTTTATTCTTCTTCAGTACAGCTTTACACATATCACTGACTGTCACTTCATAAACTGACATATATAGATGAGCAAATATCTTGAGAATGGAGGAAATTCTGAAAAATTATATTTTGCCTATATTTACCTGCTGCAACAGAATTTTCTTTCACTTTAGTTGCACCCTTTTATGCCTCTAGCCATGTGTATATTATCATGAGAATCACTGAGGAGAGTAATATTAACACCACAACGATCATATTTGCGTGAAAAATGTCAAATGAATGAACAGTGCATAAAGAGGAACATATTTTATAAGATTATCTAATATAGTTAGATGAGATGTGCAAATTTTAAGGTGTTCAAGTCCCCCTTCAAATCTACAACAGAATCGGAAAGTAATTTTAACATGATTTCTGTACATTTAACTTGGTTAACTTAGGTAGACCATATGAGAGGGAAACTAGCCAGTTACCTGTGGAAGAGGAAGGGACTGTGAATAACGGAAAACTTGGTAATTGTTCGAACTATTCACAGAATGAAATTTAAAATTCACAGTCAAAACCTTTGCAATAGACAGTGGAGTGTAAGAGCTATGCTAGTCTGTTTAGGAGGAAAGCTACTATTCAAATTTAATAAAATAGCTCAGATTTTGTGCTTTTAGTGGTCATATTTATCCACTGTATTTGTAGAGTTGTTTCTGATAACAACCATATTTGAGAATGCAGCATCATATGTGAATACTTTGTCAGTCCTATCTTCCTATTTCTCAAAGAGAAGGAGCAGCACAGCGTGTTAGTGTTGACTGAAACAGATGATGCCCACTGGCTGAGATAAGTGGAAGTGAAATATTTAAACCACACATATGCACAAATGTGTTTTTCAGTGATCACGATATGCTTTGCTTGATGCACTTTATGTTGATGTTATGTTGGTTTGTACCAGTTCTAGTCAATAAGATGCTGTTTACTCAACATCTATATTTTATATCTACATTTGTATACTGAGTTATGAAATACTTCAGTTAGTTTTTAGGTTTGTTTCTATCTATGCAATAGGCCTTGTGAAAAATATCTTTCTTTCTGAAAGTGATAGTTTATTTTTTAATGCACCTAGTCTGATTATTGCTGTATTTCTACTTTTACTCTCTCAGTAGATTAAAGCATAAAAATCCCATTGTATTTCCAGTGCTCAAAAGATCATGTGTTGTGTGGATTTAATACTTGTGAAAATGTTTGCTAGAGGACTAAATACTCATTCAAGTTTTATATTGCCTTAAATTAGGCACTGCTATAAAATAGCGCTCTCTTTAGAATAAATTGTTTCCTGCCAGTCTTTAAGAGAAAAGTGATCAGGAGACTCAGCAAAATGGTTGTTGTGAGTCTATCAAAATTCTTAGATTCAAATCTAATATTCATGCTTTTCCACTAGTCTGAGATGCCTCAATAGTAGCTGAATTCTGAACAGTGGTGGCCTGCTTTTCGAAGGTGTCAGCCTTGCAGTCATAAGGGAAGTAAGGACTGGTATTTGCTCTGCAAATGATGTTTTGTGAGTCTCAAAAGAATACCATTTTTCTTTGCTGAAAATTCGGACTTCAACCTGTAAATACATTTATGTAAAAAGTGAGATGGTTATTCAGGTGGGGTGGTTTTTTCTACATAAAGAGCTGATGCAGTAAGATTTTGGTAGCCATATGCCATACATCATTATTTCTTTACAAGTAGGTTTGGTTAGTTGAATTAGTTTTTTAGTGATTGTTTCTTTACTACTTCTTCTAATTTCTGAATTGTTGGAGTAGACAGGGCAGAATCTTGCTGATGACTTTCTGACTGCTGGAGCTACTATAACAGATGTTGTTAGTCTTGTTCCCACTTGAGGAAGGGGGAGGTGACAGCTTTGACAGCACAATACTTTCAATAATCATTCTTTAATTACTGCTGCTTTAATTAGTGCTTGCTCAGAGTTCAACCACATTTTTTAGACTGAATGCAGGTTTTCCTGTCAATTACAACTTTTAGGGCCACTTTAGGTGTATATATTTTTAACAGACTTTATTTGCAACCTAGGTTATCTTCTTCATTCTGACTGACAAGTTATTTTACCTAAATTCATTGCATACTACATTTTCAGCAGAGTTAATTGCTTTTAAGAAGATAAATATGACAGTGGTGCTGTAAAGAAACAGGTAATGAAAGACTTCTGGAACTTCAGGCAGACTAGTCTGAACTACTCTATTATTCTCAGCTGACAAAAATGATGTAAGACATGACAGCATAGTTGCTGAGCCAAAGTGTATTGAAGTCAGTGGAAAGATTCCCATTGAATTCAGTCTGGACTTGGGCCACAATAAAAGCTGAAATAAACTTGGACCCACTGACTTAATGCAACTTGGAAAATAATTCCTGCTTTTCTAAGTTGTAAAAATAAGTTCTCTCCCATCTAATTCTCACTTTCTGTCTGTTCCTCATGATTTCTAATTTTTGAATTTCTGTCTTCACACACTATGCAATTACATTAATTATATTAATTTTCTGTAATTATATAGTATCTTTTATATTTTAATTTTGTTTACAGAGACTAGGAAAGTTTGTGGGTCTTTTTTCCCAGTTAGTACTGTTTAAAATTTGATAACTTTGGAAAATCAAGTGGAGAAAATGCCATACCTTGCTGCCATTTCTTTAAGACTATTTTATAGATGCAATGTTAACAAAGGCAATTTCTTAAAAGATGTAAGGAAATATGAAAGGAGCTGTAGTTGTAAGCCTGTTATGGACATGAATGGCATGTGCTATAAATAGTTATAAACAGTACTCAGAGTAGTCTGTTTTTATGCTTGTATGCTGAAGTGACCGTTTTATGGCTACACTAGCACTTTTCTTAGTAATTCATGTCCTGATAGAAGTAACGTACCAGCATTCCTCCTCCATTGCAGCTGCTTTGTGAACATAGTGATAGAAATACCTCTGACCAATATGTCGTACCAATTTAAAAACTCCCTACTGACTTGCTGAGCTGTATTGCAATAAACAGATGCTTGTTGTTTGTTAAAATGTCTCTTAATTTGTGAATCTTGTATAAATTAAAAAATCTGTTAAAACAGTGTGATTCTGAAAGAATTATCCTGCAGTAAACACTTGAAGGTGCAGCTTTGTTAAAGAGTGCAGTAACTGTCTTCTAAGCACAAAAAATCAGTGGTAGTCCTTATTTATTTGTATTCCATGAGTCATTCCAATGAAATAGTCCTGTTTATACCCAAAACCACAAACTTTTCTGAAGAGTGCAATTTCTTCTGTGCATTAAAATAATTTCGGGCATTTATTGGAAATTTTCATATAGAGACTTTAAACTTGATATTATACTTACTAGTTATCTGTACTAGAAAGTGACCTTTAATTCCCAGATGAAGTGCTTTGGCATAAGCGTATACTGTGTGTAGAGTAAGAGCTGTGACACACATTGATCCACCTGTGGTTTTTCCCACTGAAGGGATGATCATATTCACTTCATCCTGCAGCTTCAGCCTTCAGCTGTCATGTTCGCAGCTTGGCTGAGATGGTGTCCGGAGATCTGGTATGAAACTAACAGTGAATCAGCTTGGCAGTATGGTTGTACACAGTACACATCAGATATCCCCTCTCGTGGTAGTATTACTCAAAAATACATATAAATGTTTGCCCATTTAAATGCTTGTGCATTTAGGAGACTTGGAGACCTTCACATCAGTTGCAGAGACCACAATATGCACATGCTTACAATCACTACCTTTTTTCTGAGTACCAGAAACTAGATTTTCTTAGTATTAATATTGCACTGGGCCTTTCTGTAGAGATAGTTTATCAGTATTTGAACATTATAGCTATATAATTTGACTTTTAATGTATTTTTAAGTGGGGAAAAGTCAGTTTACTATAACTGGTTATCATTCAAAAGCATTTCCAATGAGTTGTTTTATGTTATTTTGAGCAAATGATGTACAGATACATTTCACATACATTAACTAACATACTACTGCTTGGACTGAAAAAAAGACATTCTAAAAAAATTACTGGACTTGATCAAGTGGAGATTTTTGATGAGCTGAATGGACAAATCCATGCAACTGTAAATTGATCCTGTATTCTTTATCAGAAATTTCTATACTCCTGAATCTCAGTTAAAAATGTGATTGGTTGCTGAATTGAATTAGATTAAAGAATTAAATCTATATTGTGTGTGTGTGTGTGTGTGTGTGTGTGTGTGTATGTGAATCCTGTTTGAGTAGCTGATCTGAGTTAGAAAGTTTAGAAGTTCTTTAATCATTCTTTACTTTCCCTGTAAGTTTACTAAATTATGTGTTTGCTTAAGTGTTTAATCTAATTTGATCTGATGTAATACTTTCCAGGCATAATGGGTTAATTCACCCCGCTAAGAAAACAATAAACACTAAAGATCGTGAACGTTATATAGTAAAACTGGTATAAAATAGGTATGCCTTAAGTGGTTGACATTCATTTCCTTTGACATGTGATATTTAAAAAAGGACTCATTTGCATTCTTTTGGCTCCACCTGATGTCAATAATACTTAGGGCATCGCTGAACTTGTGTGCTAATTTCACACATCCATGAAGGGCTTTTCTGAAGTAGGAGATGCTCGAAGAGAATGTTTGGACTAGTGTATGTTGTGTATTGGGCTGACGTCTGCCATTTTAGTGCCAGGAAATTTGGTGGTGTTTATACTTGCAGTAAACAATGTTTCATATGTACTGATTAATCTTGAAACAACAACATCTCACCATTATTCTTGCCTTACAGTTTTCTTCTTAACTCCCACAGTTTTCAAGGAACACTTCAAGACACTGTCAAATCCTTCAGTAATATAGATAACACATTGGAAATTACGTGTTTAACAAAATAGATTTTGTATATTCCTCAACAGAAATGTTACACCTAGGATTAGAAAAATAAAAACATGCATAGTGAAATACTTATGAATTTGAATGAACTTCTGACAGCCAAAATACCCAACAGTCCCTATTGGGTGGCAGTATCATCACATGATTTTGGCCTGATTTAGTCATATATGCATCACCTTTTAACCAAAATGTGATATGATAAAGTATTTTAAATCATTGAAGTAACATTTTTGCAGTTTATTGGGGAGAAAGAGCAAAAAATGATAAAAAGTTCTTTTGTAAAGGAGAAAATATTTGACAACCAGTGGAGTAAACATCCCATTTGTGGATAGTGACAGAGGAGTTACAAGTAAGTAATATAGAAGATTTTTTTTTAATTTTGTGTTTAAATATTTTGCAGCAATGCCAGCTTTATTATTTGTGTGTTTGTCAATGCTAATTTCTGGTCTTACACATATTACAGAGGTACGGTATAAAATACCTCAGTTTCTAGTATCTATACTAATACAATTAAAAATATTTTTAGTAACAATAAATGGTCATTTAGACAGTAGATCATATGCAAAAATACAAGGCATAGAACATATTAATTTAGTTTACCAGGTTATAAATAAGAATGTTGGTTTTGCATTGCTTTCATCTATAATTCACAGCAACTGTGTTCAAGATTATTGCTCAGCAGCTGTGTTCAATCACACAGAAAGTGTTGTGTATGTAGACTATGTTAGACTGTGAAATGCATGAATATGTAATTAATATGTGCCTGTCCTAAGTGGCAAGTCACTAAACACTGTGCACTAAACACAAGTCACTTACTGTGATCTTTCATTTTGTCAGGTCTCAGAAGCAAGCTATGGAAAATCAAGATGGTTCTGGATTTTTTGGCATTGTTTTAACATATGCTGCAAAATGGAAATGTTTTGAATCTTTAAATATTTGTCAGACAATAAAGTTTTAGCTCTAAGATTATAATTTATGGTGAATAAAAGCAGAGTGCGTGTAGGTTTTTTTGCCCTGGTGTATAAATGGGAAATTCAGACCAAGCTTTTTAAACTGTACATTGGTAATTCCACGTAGTCACAGGCAAAGCTATAGGAGCTAATGCTTCACAATGCAATTTCTGTTTGTGTGCACAATTTCATATTTCATTTTTAGGCACACACATTATTGATTGTCACTGGTTTATATCATTGCATTTTGACATCGCAGTAATATAAAGCATGAGTTGAATCTTAGTAATATGGCTCAAGGACAAATTCCTAGATGTATTCAAATGTTGCTCCATAGAAAACAGGGATGTGGTGTTTCAGGTTTATAAGGAAAGCACCCTCTTCTTGGTATGAATTGTGTCTCTTAATGTTCATGCTAGACAATAATCGAAAGAAGAGATGTCTGAATGCCTTTAACACATCCCCTAAATATTTCTATCTTCCTTTCTTAATACACTGTGAACAGCAGGAATTAGCGTTTTGATTTACAGCTTAGGTAAATATCTGCTGGAGTTTCCAGTGACTGTGGAGACTGAAGAGAAACTTGCCTCAGCTGATCGCTATACTTAGAAAACAAACATAGGCAGTAGGTGATGAATGAAGAAGACACTCAGTTAGAATGTAGCAGCCATAAATATTTATTATTTCAGTTGTTTTCATTTACATATTGCTGTTCTGTTCTGTGCTTCTCAACGTGTTTGTGGTGAGTTACTTAACCACAAGTAGAAAGAGGATTACCAAAAGGATATTTGACTTTCCTTCGTCTGATCCAACTTCAACAGGGTAGTAACAGGGTAGCCAGTTTTCTTGCTAGTCAGCATTCTTCTTCAACATATGGGACAAGCCAGAGAAAAGATTTCCTGTACCTATGTCCTCAGAAGTTTTGAGTTACAGCCTCCTTGAGAACTGTGGTCAGGGTGGTGATATGAAGCAAAGTAGCTATAACTACTTCAGGGCTCTAAGTGCTGCATCTGGGCATCTAATATACAGTCTATACTCTGGTAACAGTTTTCATTTCACCTCACATAGTCAAGTAGACATATTTAGTCCATCTCTGTGTTATGGTTCTTCTTTGATATGAAAAGAATATCTGTATAGGATTATTCATCCCGTCATGAAATACTTGTCTCAAATAGAAGGGGTCATTTCCTTCTGAAGTTGCCTGTTTCTTTTAACTGGCTTAGTTTATTTTTTTAGATTACTTAAAGCTAGTTGAATTGAACCCTTCCAGAAAATGTGGAAGAGAAAAACAAGCAAACAACTTAAAGCAGGGCTTCTTTGTTATTTTTGTGTTCAAGTGGTAGCTGGGCTGTCAAAGTAACTAGTTTCTTGTTATGGTTCTTCATGTGTCCTTCATGATCAATAGCATTGATTATTGTGCAGTATGCTCAGTTACAGTCATGCTGATTGTTCAAGGTAGATAGTCACATACTTTGTAGTGTAGAAATAGGAAATGATATAATGAAATTAAATAAAGGAGATCTGCAGTATTTGTGAGTCTTAAAAATCCTTTCAACAGAGAAACCATGTTAGTATTGCTTATACTCAATATTCCTTCTATAAAGAAGGTGATAAAGATAGTTTCGTAACTGAGATCAGTTGGTTCACCTCTATTCAGGAAGCAGTGAAGACAGTCACTGTCCACAAAGAGCTTTAAACCTGAAATTAAGTTGATACTCAAGTCTCAGGCACTCATGTAGATACAGTGCTAGCAAATTTGGGGAAATTTGGTGCAGTTAGTGTTATCATTTTTGTAATCTTTACGTATTAAAATTACAGTGAATTGAAGCTATGGAAAGTTTTGTCTGAGTACAGGCTGTCTTCCCATCCACCACGAAACAAAACCCTGAACACTCTTTAATCAGAGTGAATTTAAATCCATTTGTAAGGTTTAATTAATGTTTCTGCTAAGATTAAAATATCATGATACTATAAGACCTTTCCTTCCCAAACTGAACCCCCCACCATGATAAAAATACATATTTTTTCATTTGTACCACATGTTGCTGTATTGTAAGTCTTCATTATTATGTATGTTATGACCAGCATTTGGGTTTTTTTTTTTTCAGATAGGTAATTTAAAAATACTGTATATTTGTGCTTAGCCATTGTTCTAAAAAGATTACGTACCACAAATCAGGTAGTACTCTGGGCTAATGAAGCACAAAGAATGCAGCGCTTATGGGATCCTGTTCTTAGGTCAAGCTTGGAAAAAATTGACTTAAGGATTTTGACACATTTTACTCATATTGGACCAATATGGAATAAGTTACTATAGGACCGGCAAAATCAAGGTTATTAGATCCACTAAGACCAAGAATAAAGAAATGTACCACAGAAACATTAAACACCTATATATTAACAAACCTATATATTAACACAATATTAAATGCACAGAAACAAACGACTCTTATTGTGCAAATTAATTTTTGCTTTAGTAATTAGTTTTAGTAATTAAATCTAGTCTTTGTGATTGCTACGTGAGTCAAGGTGTGATTTTCCTTCTTTGTGCTCTGGAGGGGTTTGATCCCAGTCTCTGCACCAGCTTTTCTTAGCTATTTCTTAAACAGATAAGAGCTGCCAAGCAGACTAAGACTAAAGGAATTATCACAGAACTTTTTCTCTGACAATGGATAGGAGTATGTAGAAAATGATTTTTTTTCACCTGTTATTTACTGCCAGATTCTGTCTGTCAGAGCGTTTGGGACTTCCTTAGCCAAAAATGCATGCTGGCCCATCCTACTTAATAGCCAGAAGTGGACCCATTTTCTAGTAATTTTACAGTCCTTTTTGGAACACAGTTTTACTGTTTTCATTTGCTACATCCTGTGACAAATTTCACTGTATGCACCATATGGAAAAAATGTATGATTTGTTGTTAAACCTACTGGCTCCTAATTTAACTGAGTGGCTCCTTAATACAGGAAAGGGGAATGGCTGAAAGTTACATTCTTCCGCATCAGTGACCTGTGTGAACAGAACTGTGATTCTTGTAGTGTCAGACAGCCGGGCATATTGGGTGCAAGGAACAAAGCAGCAGTCAGTGCCCTTCGAGGAGGCTCTGCCATCCTCAGCCTGCCCTCTCTTACGTGTGCAAGGTGCTCAAATTGTGTGACCCATCATAAACTTTTCTCCATAATTTAAGTAGTGGGGAAATTTTAAAACATATTAAAGGCATGTAACTGCTTGAATATCAGTGTGTTTACATGTAAGTATCAAACATAGGTCAGTTCATCAGCTGTCAGAAGTCAGTGTAAACTTTTTAGACAGATTGGATGTTGGTTTGCACAGTCTGTAAGGGTGGTGCCTGGCATGGCAGGCAGAGGGAGGGCATCACGGTGTCACCTGCAGGGCTGGGAGCTCGGTTTTGTCTGGCCACCTTTGGATCCACAAAGATTTGACAAGTCTGATACTCATATTATTTTGAAGGGTATTTACAAGAAACAGTGACACCAGTTTCAGCCTGGGACAGGATATACACAGTTTTCATTTTCTATTAGTATTTCCAGCTTTCACATTACAGTTTTCCAAGGTCTGTGTTGTTGGCAATGCAACAGGGGTCACTGTGTTCCACATCTAACATATGTGTGTTTTATTTTTAATAACTGATTTGCCAAAAAAAGTGTTGCAAACTCTGGTCTTATAAATGCAAATATCTTGGTAATGCTTTTTCCTTTCCTGCATTTAATTTAAAGCTGCTATGCTAGTCCAGTGGATTCTTATTATGTCTGTGGGAATGCTTCTTTGTATTTAGCCCATTTTTCTTTGTCATCAATTCCAACTACTCAGTAGTAGCAGATGCAGCTTCATTGAATTTCTTTTACATATATTTTGCTACTTTCCCCAGTAGAAAGTTTTATCCATTACCCAAATTGGGTTTGTGTCTTTCATTCTATTAGGATTATCAAGGATTTGCTGTAATCTTTTAAAAAGTATCTTGACTGTTGTACTTTTATCCAAATTATGGCTTGACTTGTACTTTTTTACATTCCTCCAGTAAATCTCTCATGTCTCATCAAGTATGCTTTTTCAAGTAAGGATCAGTAATACATAAACAGCCATATTTTTCAGGTGTTTAAAGGGATCATGGGAACATCTGGGTAGATAGATATCTTCTGTGAATCCTGTTCTATTGCTATAATTCATGTAATGTCCTTTAGTGTCTTCCCAGAATCAGAATTGCAGATTTTCAGAATAGAAGGAGCCATTTGATTGAAACATAATCCAGAGAACTCTAGAAAACACTAGAAAAAACATATTTTTATCAATAGTCATGACTTTTATCTGTTTTAAATGTGATCCTTCAGCTGACGCTGATTAACAGTTACCCTGTTGAAGAAAGAGTATGGTCAAAATTAACACCATTCTGGCAATCTTCTTAAAAAGCCTATGGACTTTTTAAGACTGAAACTCTGATTACAGTTTCTCAGTGCCTTGCTGGGAGTCTTTTGTGAGGCTTGTGCCACTGCCTGAATTATGAATGATCATTAGGGATACAGTTTGAATTTTTGTTGTGTAAATGGGCAACAGCCCAGAATGTGACCATCTTTTAACAAGAGTTTCTCAATGTTACTCGGTGGATCCATTTTTTAAAATTAATATAATTTAAACAAGTTAGAGTCATGGCAAAATAACCTCACTGACCATCCTCATGAAAAAACAAAATATGAAAGCAGATACTATCTTAAGCCATAAAATAAACCATAATATCTACCAATATTCAACAGTAGTAATAGAGAAGCTGGTAGATTTTTGTCATCCTAATAATGACCTCTGAAATAAAGGGTCTGTGTTTACCTTACATTTTACTACTTCTTCATTTTTTCAGAAGGTCTCACTGTTTAAACAGGAAGTATTGTTTTATCATAACTTTAAAAATCTTGTTCATTTTTAATAGAGAAAAATGATATTATTTCAGGTATTTTTGTCTTGATGTTGAAAGAAGAATGGGTAGTTTGAAAAACTGTTCTGTAGTGATTTGTCCTAGACAATATTTATCAAATATTTGACACATTACAAAATAAGTCCAGGTGTACTGTATTCAGTGAGGAGCCTGTTTAAAGCAGTATGTTGAAGGAGTACAGTACATACCCTAAGAAAATAAGATAATAATAAGATAATGATACTACTGTTCTCTCCATCTTTTGGGGGAATTGACTGCAAAAGAGTTTGCTCATAACAGAGAAGCTTTTGGAAATATTCTATAATTTTGCATCTTCCAGAGACAGAATTTTATGATAATGGATATGTTACCTGTAGTCCAGAAACTCCTACTTTCCATACTAGGGCTATCAGCCAGTACTGAAGAATAAAGTTCTACCAGGCACTGAAGAGATGGGGAATATTGAAGACAGTAGCAGAAAATAAAGAATACAATAGGCTAATAAATACTCATTTTAGGAGTAAAACAGTTCTTGTTTTGTTTTGTTCTGGGAAAAGTTTTTATGCATAGTTTCTTCTGCTGTTCGCAAGCATAAAGTTAAGCATGAGGGAGATACACATAATCCATAATAATAGCTAGAAAAAGTCCAGAAAATATTTTGAGAAATATAGCTTGTGGCTTAAGTAAAAATGCTTACACCTAGTTGATCTGTATATAAGGCCGCAGGCAATTTACTTAATGGATTTTTTGTGGGGCTGCATGGAAAAAAAATCCAGCTGTTTAGTATCATCCAAAACAAAAATAGACATTTCATGATTAATGAAAGCTACAAGAAAGATTTTCCAGGGATTGTGAAACCATGTTCCTTTTACAGTTAAATCTATTGTATCTGCCAGGTATTATCAAAGAATGGAAGATTTATTTAAATTACTAAAACTGGGATAAAACAGAATATTTATACAGAATTGTGTGAGTGTCATCATTGAAGCTCATCATCACAATAGACACAAATTCATGCTTTTGGGTGTTCTGAAGTCCCAGCTGTGGGGATTGCAGCTAAGGAAGATTCCATCAGGGATTTAGTTGCATACCCAGATGCGCTTCATTCTGTCATGAAGCTCTGAGACCCATGGCTAAGCATTGCTATTTCCTGCAAGTAAAGCATACCCATAGCTCCTTTTACCTTTACACTTACATGTCTTGTGATTCTTAGCCAATGTGAAGACTTTGTCACAAGCTATCTGAGCCTACAGAGACATATCACACCAGGCATATACAAACAAGCAAAGCAAAGAAAAAAAAAAAGAGAGAATTTTTGCTCCAGAGAAGGAGACATCAAGGTGTGTGGGATTTGGTCACCTAGGCACTGGCACCGAGAGCCATTTGAGATGTATGAGGGCAACTGCAACATCTGGCATGTACTAGAGCAGACTGACATCTTTTTCAAAGGGTAGTTCAGCTTTTCCACAGCACCTTCAGTGACACCAGAGATGATTCCAGTTACCTACATGGCATTCAAGTGTCACTTTAGGTCCTGGGGGTACCCTGCAAAGCCTCCCCAGGTCTGTTACAAGAACGAAAGCTGACAGGCTTCTAGGTACACGTAGGTAACACAGGGTGGAAGATAAATGATTAAACAGGCAAAGGAGGCTGAATAAAGGGTAAAGACAGCAGTGTCTTGACAACTAAAAAATCTTTTTTAGCTGCCAGACTGATACATGATCACATTAGTTTTTAGGCGCAAACTCAGTGGTGTGTGATAAAACTGCAGTTGAGAATCTTTAGAATAGACATGTTTTTAAACCAAGGAATTAGGTTTACTAGGCTATCTTGCTGGCTTTAAATTTCATGTGATTACAGCACTTGCTGATAAAGGCTAAAATAATGAATAATACTACAGTCTTTTATGCAGTAAGGGAAAACTTGCCATTTAAGGGAAGATTTCAGAGAAAGGAGGAAGGCATTTGAATGAAATTAAGGTAATTGAGAAAGTCAGACTGATGGTGCTGAAAGAACTAAGGCAGTGGTAAGGCTTGCAATAAACTTCATTTTTAAATATGAGGAAACACTGACTAAATCGTACGTGAAATTTGATGTTAAAGAAGAAGGGGAACAAATTAACTGATTCAGAAGTGTAAGATGGTCCAACTCACGTAAGGACAGAAATCACTAAAGCACAGTAGTTGCTTTGATTTTTAGCAATTCGGGCTAGAAATGTAATGCTATGTTTTATTGGTATTATAAGTGCATATATGATAAGTACAAACCATTTAAAATAAGTTTTCTGGAAAGACAAAGAAAAGAAAATCTAGACTTGCAACCCCTTTTTCTTATATCATATGAACAAAATGTTACTTGATAGCTTTGCAAAGGACATCCCCAAAGGCAATTTTTTTCCGTAGGACAGTGAATCATGAATTATTCCATAGCATTGATTCTGTTACTCCCAGTGGGTGGCAGTTTTCCCATTTGTAGCAGTTCCAAACATTGTGTTTCCCTTAGTGGCAGAAAAATTGCATGATGAATCTGTTTTGTATTAAGTTTTGATTAAACACAGGCATTTGTGATATTTTTAGCTACAATATACTCTTCACAAAAATTACAGTTTTATCTTAGAAATGGAGTAAAACTAGTTGCTTTGCTCCACGCTTTAAAGTAAGAAAACATTTTTTTGATAATTAGAGTAAGTACGTATTTTGATAGTTTTGTTAGTGTTATGTCACCCTATTAAACATAACTTCCTATTAAAAGTGCCTTATTACTCATAGTGGACAAAAAAATGCTCAGATTCTGAGGATTTGTACTGCATGTGAAATCTCTGTTTAGGAATAAGGCACATTTCCAAAGCTTGGTTTGGCTTTTGACCTAGAAGTTAGGGAGGAAACTCGGAATATCTAAACTACTTTTTTACCTTGTCTTCTGGGAAAGTGCAAATAATTCTAATTGGCATAACCAAAGATTATCCATGTAAAAGGAAGTAATAGATTGGGAATAGATAATGAGAAGGAAACCAGATTTATTTTTTAGGCATCCTGGAGCTGATCCTACAGAAATTAGTTTTTGTAATTACTGAACCATGGAAGCTATACAGAAAAATAACTCTCATGGGAAAAACTCATTCTTTGTGACCAAATTAGCCACTTCATTGTCCTTCTTTCGTGCCAACAGACGTGTAGAGAATAACTGAATATCTCCACCCCATGTACTCTGGGAATCACTCATACTAGCATAAGTGATAGATTAATTCTTAGCTGAGTGAATGTCAATGAGCCCTAAGAGAATTTTAAGGGTCTGGACCAGCTCCCACTGAAATAAGAGCCTAAGTTCTCTGTATTTCAGTAGTGCAGAGTCAATCAGAAGAAAAAAGAAAAAGGGAAAAAAAGGAAATATGACTTAGTTTTACAATTGTTTGAATTTTATCCTTCTTTGCCACTGATGTAAAGGTAAACTTAAATGTCTTATATGAGCAATTTCTTTTAGCCAAGGAAGTTCAACACAGCTCAGCTGGACATTGTGTTTCTTCTTTTAGGCATACTAATATAATGGTAAATAATTCGCTGTGTTGGATAAGTATGTGGAACCATCTTCTCTCAGGCCTGCAAATAGCATAGAAATGTAACCATGGAAAGCTTTGGTACATCCTTTCAGTAGGAGAAGGTTGCTTCCTAGTGGGAGGTTTTTTCAGAATATATGAAATTCTGTTTTGTATTACAGGTACAGATATTTATAATTTAGTTTTACATTTTACAGCTACAGAAACTAACTGTTAAAATAATTATACTGAGTACTCATGGACAGGTCAGGAAATTCCTAAATGTGGTGATAAATATGCCCTATTTCCCATACCTTTATTTGTGCAAAAGGTCTAAGATGGTTGTGGACAAAAGTTTAGCAAGAAGACTTATGTTACACAATGTGAGTAGAAGTCTCAGAATGAGGCATTCTTTTCCAGTTCTTTTTATTATATTCTTTGATCTCTAATTTTAATGATAGCTACACTGGAATTTTGATGACCTGTAAAATGCTCAGGATGTCATTGTTAACTCATGTGCCATTGACGAATGAACTGTTTCTTCTTGACGGGGTCATTATTAGCTAGAAACTGGGTGTAAACTGCAAAACAATGCCAATTCCAAGCCAGCGTTGCACAGATGTAATCCATATGGAAACTATCAGATTATTCCTGGTTGTTATATTCATGTTAATTTATTTTTTTCCCACAAAATGCATTTGTTTTGATGGTGTCTAGAATAGTCTTCTTGTTTTCACCGCAGCATATTAATTTCAATATTAGATTAAAACGTAAAGTCTGTAAGCCAAATTCTTGCTGCAGATTAATGATGGTACAAGTAAGAACAGTGTCTGTCCAATACATTTGAATAGTTTTACTTGAGAGAAAAAATAGATTAACTGAATGTAGACTACAGTGTTAAATATATATGGAGTTTTGTTTTAAAACTGAATTATGTTCAATTAAATGATCACTGTAAGAAAGCTGTGAGATATACTTGAGAGCTAAATGAGCAATGATGCTGAGGAAATGACAGAGATCTTCAAGTATTATGGAAGCTAGCATAAATCAAATATAATTATAACTATCTCTTGCATTCTGTTACCATCACTGCATTTTAGATAGGAAAACAGGATTTGTCATACTCATGGTCCTATTGACCAGAACTTTTGCTCTGTCTTATGTGGAAAATGTTATGGATAATGAAAAGTGGTTTCTTTCCCTATGTCAGTCAGGGTTTTCAGTAAAGCATTGCAGCCCTTGGTGGGCAACCAGGAGCATGTGAGCCTGCCCAGCGGCAGGCATGGACTCCTGGCACGGAGGCACTGGGGAGCGACTGAACATTAGTGTTTCACTGTATCCCCAGGTGAAATAGTTTGCATGTTTCCAGCTGAAGCTCTTTTCTTTTACGTGTTTTTTTAATTTTCTATTTCCTGCCCATATTTTGAACCCCAATCACATGGCAAATGTTAAATTTATGAGGACATGAAGTGGGGGTTATATATTATTTTCTGGAGAAACTATTCCATATATTTAAAAGGTTTTCTTTTTTCCCCTCAGGGAATTCCTGGAATCCCTGGAAATCAAGGAGCAAAAGGACAAAAGGTATTATTAATAGTTCAAAACACAGTTAAAACCTGTGCATATTTATATACCCATTCCAAAGTAAGGGTTCGGTCTGTGCTCAGAGAAGAGTTTTCACAGTGGGGATTTAGGACATCAAATCATGCTGCAAATGAATGGAGACATACTCCAAACTCTTTGTGGCATGTTTGAAAATCTCTCATTAGGTTTTATTTCAACTACTCCAGAAGGAATGAATAATTTAAAAGTAACGAAGTTAATTTCATAGTACTTTGGGAAATCCTAACTAAATAAATTAAAGAATATTTTAAAAATTTGTTAACTATACATACATTAATCACAGAATTCTTCTCTTTATGTAAAAAATATAGGGTGAAATTGGACCACCGGGTCAACCAGGAGCAAAAGGGTCACCAGGGGATACTGTAAGTTTGCAAAATGGTGTTATTATGAACAAATAATTCTGATGCTGTCATTCTCTACTTGTAATAAGCAAACAAGCAATGGGAAGTACAGTAGCAACTTAGCACTTTCAGGTTGGCAAATATGATTAGACTAAGTCTAATCTCTGAATTCCCCCCCAAATATTATATACCCACTTTTCTTTTAAAATTGATGATTTCCTGATTGCACATTTGATAAACAAATCCAGCAAACACATTATTCTGAATTTACTCTCTGAATTAATTAACTTTGTATTAACTGTGAAAGTACTCAAGTAAATTTATTTTGAAAGTTAAGACTGACTTAAATATTGTCATATTGTGCAATGGATTTCTGAAGATGAATTTCAGGATGCTTTTTGTGATAGTGCTCTTTTGACAAAGACTGTGAGAATAGCTGAGATCACTGAATTCCCAAACTGCTTAAAGAGAGATTTTTATTTCAGAATGTAGGAGACTGAAAATAATTAATTATTTTTGGACAGTCCAGCTTACCACATCTTTGTTGTTGTCTGAGTAGGGTGATTTCTATGTTCTTTATAATCCTTTAGAAATCACAGTAGTAAAGTGTATTCTGAAAGTTGGTGCAAGTATATATAGACTTTAAAAACTATTTGGAGATCTTTCTTTAGTTAGTAGGAAATTCATCACTGGTTGAACATATGCTGCCTTAAAAAATAATTATCTTTTCTATTGAAAAGTTCAACAATGTTTAGATGGTTCCATCATTAATCATCCTCACTGTTAACATTTTGCGCTTGAGATGTTTTACCTTCTTTGCTGACTAAAATGCTTCTGACTTTCCTGAGGGATACATGGCTTAACATAATAAATAAGCTGTTTACTGTGACTTTTTATTTAGTTAAAGAGCCTATGTTTCACCCTACATTCAACCTCAAGCATATCAGCATAGACTATTACTGCTAGAATGAAGTAAATACTGTGGAGAATTAAGTACAGAATTAAGACTGATGCTATTGTCTCTATGGGCAACAGATCAGTAAATGACTAAAAAGTTTTAACCTTATAAGAAATTTGTTGTTTATTCTTCGTGTATATAGCCATATGGTAGTATAAGAGATTTTATGTACTTGTATTCAGGCTACAGAATTAATAACACTTGTCAGGGAAAAAATTCGGTAACACTTCTTGATTTGTAGCTGAATGGCATATGCAAATGTTTTAATGTGTGACAACAAAGGGAAGAAGATCACTTGCTTTTTTCTTCCCTTGTTGCCTCATCTTGAGATTCACTATATGTTGTGCATGTAACAGGCTTGTCCATGCCCAGTCCAAATAGAAGAAATTTCAGTTTCTCAGGAAGCCAAGAAAGCAGTTCAGTGAAAATATTTAACTGGGAAATTTCATCATTTCTGTAGTATTATTACTGGGCTAAATATGATTACATGGGAAATTGTAAGATACTGCTTAATTTCTTTAGCTTGGAAAATGCATTTGAAGATAAATAATCAGAGAGACCAACTCTGTCTGTCATTTTGATTTTGATAACAATAGTGTTCAGTTTTCTAATAGCTGAACCCAGAAGAAGTATCAGATTCTTATAAATGCTTTGATAGCATTGCTTTGATAAATAAGAGACTAACACATAAAAACTTTTTACAAAAATTAATCTCAGATCAATAATTCTCTTGCTAATTAGTTCTATCTGAAATGGAAGGGTGAAAGGAAGCAGTAAATGAAATTATCAGGACAAAGCTGAGGGATTTGAATAGCAGCAAGAAGGAAATGCTCTGGATAGAGCTTCAGAAAAATCATTAGAAATAAGAAGATGACATTCATGAATTGGAAGGAGAGACTAAGAAGCTTAGATAGTGATACCTGCATTGTAGGTACAAATGGCGCTGACCATTTTATTCCTAAATAGGGAAGCTATGGTTAGAAGTTGCAATATTCCTTCTATCAGCAGCAAAAGACGAGGCTATCGCGAATGTAAGTTTTTGGCCCAGTGGCATATTTGAAGTGTGGAAATTATGGGTGAAAGCTGTGAACTGTTCTCTCTGCTGCCTTTGCCATTATGTTAAGCCTCTTGATATTTTGGCAACAGGTGAGAGAACATTGCTATACATTCTTGGATTTTGGTGATTGTTAACAGATTGTATTGTTCAGCTTCATAACTTCTCTGCCTCTCAATTCATTTACCCCATCTCTTTTCAAGGTCTTTCCCTATGAAAATGCTTCATCAGTAGTGAACTTCCTCTTGATATCCAGCCGTTTGGCTGGATTTCATCCATTCCAAAAGACAAAGTGGTTTCAGATGCCACTTGGTAGTGTTAAAAGTAGAAGAAAGGGAGAGGGCTCATTCTGAACTTAAAGAAATTCATACTTACATCTGCAAGGTCAAATACAGGATAGTTAGTGACTTTCTAAAAGGGGCTTGATGTTCATTCCTCAGTCATCAGGATGCCTACTGTCACACTGTTAAGACCTCCTTACTGTCAGTGTCTACCTTTTATTGTAGGACAGGAATAATCTTTTCAGGCACCTTTCTTTTCTGCTGTCAGTGACTCCAGTGGTGTTCACCCAGGTTGTTGCGGTAGCTTGTGCCTCATTTTGGTGGGTGACAGGAACCCTGAAGGAAGAGGATGCCAAGGATCTCAGTGTGGACCTTTTGATCCTCTGTCTTTCTTGCTGAATCTCCCTCAAATCCAAGTTAAGGTTACCATCTGCTAGAGTACATAAGGGCAGACCTGACATCATCAAAATTATTTGGGGCTTACATACCGCTGCATCATTCCCCATTCTAAAGAGAATCCTTGTTTGCATGGAGGCTAGCAACACATATGTCTGGCCATCTTGGTACGTGCAGTCTTGCATAACCACATGTTGCTGCATGCCAAATTAACCATCTGAGTACGAAGGTGACTGCTAGCCTAAGGGTCATTTATATACTAGTGCTGGAATGTTCCTTAGGGTATGGCACTTCTCTGTCCAGGCTATTACTGGTGCATGTTTCCCTCCAAGACAGAAAGGGTACCCAAAACCAGGAGTCTTTTTTCTCCAGAGAAAAAGAAAATATGCATTGACATATTGGAATTCAGAGCTTTAGGAGGAGTTTGGTTACAAGAAGCCCAAGTTAAGGGCTCACTATAAGTAAATAGTGACTAAAAATATGATAGTTTCCATCCCCAAGAGCAAAGTAATGAAAGGGTTTTTCTTCGTTTCTGGGAAGATACTGCAATTGTTTTGTCAGATATCTGAGTCACATACGAGTCTTGAACGTGATGTCAGACATTCTCATTCACTTCAGAATATTGAATCAGGAGTGGGAAATTTGTTCTTGATGTCATTTTAATGAATGGAGTTTTCCAAAAGTTTGTCGCTCTTGCTTTCAACTGGAAATACAGTCTGCTTTCCATTAGAGTTCTACACTTTCGGAGTTGGAAGTCACAGAGAGAAATAATGCTTTTCCATGGCTGTCTAAGGATCACCAAAAGACTAAGTCAGATGCAGTTTCCCAGATGTTGCCTACATCTGGGCAGCAAAGACAGTTTTGGTTTGTGGATTTTCTCAGCTTGGTGATAAGGAGTCCCATGCTCTTCTCACACACAGCAGACCTGACAGTAAAGGATTTAGAGAAGACTGTATGCTCCAGTTACAACACATGTGGATGCTGGATGGTTCTTTATTTCTAGAAAGAGCCTGTTCCTCTCCAGTTACTCCTGGTATTAAGAGCAATATATGCCTACCCGGCTAAACAGAGCATGTACTTGGCCTAAGGCTTATCTAAATATGAGTCCTCTCTATCCTTGCTATTTTTTATTATATCTTAGTGTTGAAGTTTTGATTATGTGCATCTTTTCAGTTAAAGTCCTTTCAGTATCTGTAACTCCCACTGCCCTCTCCCTGAAAGCATGTCTGTATTTTTTTCTGCCCAGATTTATTGGGATTTTGTCATTTTGTATGGGATTATTTGATTGATTACTTGGTGAGAGGATCTTTGATTTAATAGAACGTTATGTCCATTGTGGGAAGACTTCTTGTTTTTCACTTGCCATTTGTTCTCTATTTTTCTATGAAGGTTGCCTTTTCTGTCCAATCAGAAGGTAGATTAACTTCAGATGCTTAAGGCTGAACAGTAGTCTAATTTTACTTTTCAGAGGGAATATATTTGCAGACCCCTCCCAAGTTTTTATTTGATCTTGTATCTGAATTGCACTTAAATCATGTGCTAGACTTCATTTGTAATCAGTCCGGTTGTTCAGACCTCCAAAGGGAGGAATGATCACACACTCTGTAAGTCAAGGTTTGCTGTGTGTCTGTCCAGTAATGTACGTCTATCCCATCACAAGTAAACCTCACCATTTCTGAGGTGGTCTTTTGGTTTCGACTGTGCATTTGTCAGAATGATGTTGAGATCATTGATTCCACAAAGGACTCTTAAATCTTTACTTTGGCATGCTCTGATTGTGCTGAGTACTGCTTAGTCATGTGGAATCCAAATGGATATGTGGATTATCACTTGAAGAAGCTGAGGAGGTTGTTAAACTGTAAATAGACTGACTTTTCAAGGTTTTATACTCCACAGATCTCATCTTCTTTCCTACTTCTTTTCTTAATTTTTCACTTTGTTTTATTGTTTTTCATCAAAGAAAATTCAGAAGAACTAAACGTGGTTTGTGCTTTCTCCTATATCTCTGTAGATAGCCACAGACAAAGGAGAGAGCCCTGAACTTGCTCTCTGAATAATGCTAGGTTTTAAAAAACTTGACTCTGGTTTTGAGATAACAATGATTATGTATGGGCATATGAATGTCTATAAATGTATTGAAGACCTCACTTCTTTTTCCATGCTCACAGTTCCTTAATAAAATACATGATCAATTAAAATCCATGCAGCCCTGGTTGGAGAGAAAGATTGAAACCAGTTTTGGGTTTTACAAATTCTGGCCCACTCTGTCACCCAATACCTTCAGAATTTCCTGCACAACATACAGCTACCCTGCACACATCCAGCAGCTCTTCCTTTCCTGACTCTACCACAGGCATGACCACTACATTACAGCTGTCAGAAGCTCTTTTGTATAAAGTGAGCACACTGGTTAATTTTCTTTTCATGAACTTAGAGGATGTTTTCAGCCACCTAAAGATCTTATCTGGAAAGAATGAATTTCCTTGATAACCAGTTATTGTAGTTATTTAGATGAAATTTGGGTGAAACATTGCCTGAACTGGAAGTTCAGATGGCCCTACTCCTAGTTAACACATGCACATTTGGTCTCTCACCTGTGCCTCTCATCATTTTTATTGCCTATTGCTGGAAATTTTTTCTCCATTTCCTTCTGAGCAAAGTCGAACAAAATGCCGGAGGGAAGGCTGTATCATGAGCTGTAATAAAGCCTTGTGGGATTCCAAAGTGTACGTATGTATTCAAGTAACTCACCTGCCATGTTTTCTTCAAATTTTATTTAGATAAATGATATCTGGTTCTTTACAGTTGAAAATAATTTATTTATGTTTCCTGTCAACTCATTTAATGTATCATTTGTCACCTGATAAAATAAGTAGGAAATTGATGCATGGAATATTTGAATACGTTATATGGCATTAGGCAATTTCAACCAGAAGAGATAGTGGGATTTTCCTTGTATTAGTCACACTGAATATGTTTGTTCCAGAAAAAAACAGATGGAAAGCTTGTGGATGGTCTATTAATACCTTGGGAAAATTCTTCAGTAACAAGTTCTTCTTCAGTAATAACTATCCCTATTACATTGCCAACATCAGTAATTTATTAATTTATCTGCCACATAAATAGTGTCAGCTCTGGAAAATGGGGGAATAATGCTACATTTTATGTCCTTGAATTGTTCTTTGTTTTTATTCAGGACATGCTCTTCTCTTTTAATTTTACATGCCATAGTTTTCAGATTATGTTCTCAAGCTTTTCCTGTATTGCATCTGAAAGTTTTCTTATTGCAGCCCAGTGATTTCATGTAGTTGTCTTCCTGTAATTTTTTAAATGAAATATGTTAAATATGGCCTAGTAATGAAAGTGCAAGAAAGGAAGCCAGGACAACTGGGTTTTATTTCTCCCTTTCCTGCAGATGTATGCCTGACCTTTAGTTATACTAAATGTATTTTCTGATTTGCCTTCTCTAGTTTATGCTTGCACATCAGTGTGGATATATACACATACCTGATTAAAAAAAAAAAGCTATTCTGTACACATAGTATTTCCACTTTGTATAAGATAAATTGAATGAGGGACATTTGTGATGAATGCTTACTGCTTCTGTAATCCAAGGACTGGTGTGAGCATAAAGTAGAAGTGATCTAGTGTGGAGTTGGTAGGGGGTTGGCTTTCAGCGTGTTACATGACTTGAAATGCAGGGCTACACTGAGGTGGCAATGTGAAGGGAGCCAGAAATCCCCCAGTCACGTTTCTCATCCCTCCCCACTATCCCTCCCCAAACTTGTGCTTGCTTTTCTCTACTGATCAACGTGCTAGTAATGAGCACAGAACAGGAATCTGAGAAGAAAATAATAATTTCGCAATGTTTTTTGGAAAAGGAAGGTAGCCTTCAAGGAATGCAAAAAAGATCACACAATGAAGAGAGCTGTATGTCAGAAGCGGAGAGGTCAATAGATAACATGAAATTTGATTTAAAACAGACAAATTGAATTAAGCCTTACAGGGAAATGAAAATTAATAAAACTTTATTTTGCTATGTAAATAAAAGAGAAAAAGTGAAGAAGCAGGCCTGATGTGCAAGTGAATTAAAACAGTCTTAATATAATCAAGGTTAGGTTCCAAAACCAAATTAATATTTTCTTACACTTGCTGTAACAAAGCTGGCACTGAACATAGGCAATAAGCAAATGGTTAATAGGAATACACTGTCTCTTAGGTTATGAGTGGAAGCAGACCTCAGAAACTTCTCTCCAGCTGGAGAGGAATTGGTAATTTCTATTCCAAAATTATGAAAGAAATGGTATAGGATATAGTAAACCTTTATTTACCAAATAATAGGTTACACTAGATTAACTGCATCATCTTTGATAAGACAACTGATTTTCTATGTAAGTAAGAACAAGCAGATCTAATCTTCAAAGTTCAGTAAATTGTTGGAAATTATTCAATGTGTCATATTATTAGTTATTTTAGCAAAATTGAAGTTTAATAGAAGAATTTGCATGTGCAATTGACTGAAAGGGAAAAGTCTGAGACTGAAGAAAATTGTCAGCAAAGTTACTCAAGTTTTAGTCTTGTGATTTATATCATTTATATGTATTCACAGACCTGTGTCTGTGGTCTAAAGAGCAAGTTGCTATGTTTATTGATGGAAAGTTTTGGTGACCAGTACTTTCTTACAACGCAGCAGGAAAGAAACCTGAGTTAATCTGTGCTGCCTCAGTTAACCGTAAAGCACAGGTGAAATACCAGAAAATTGATGAAATGCTGAAATTCATGGCAACAAAGAATTACTTCTTGTTCCAAACATTTTGAATTTTCTCTTGTATTTGCAAAAACAAAGTCATCCTTTTAGTTTTAGCAAAGAAAGTTAATAATTTTTTTTGGCAAAACTGAGTTACAGTCTGTGTAAGAAATTACTGTAGACATACATTTATTTTTGATCACATGTAACTTTTGAAGGAGGTCTGAGATAGTCATGGAACTGAATAGTTCCTAATATTTAGTACTAAATGGAAGGTGGTTGTTTTTATCTTTATGAAAGCAAAGATTAAATAACAATAATAACAGTAGGTTTTGAGAATACTATAAATTAGAATCATTGATAAAGCTTAATCTCTGACAAGTTAGATTTCCAGGCCTTATTTAATTGTTTGACTTTCTGTATTATTATGCTTTTTTTTAATGCTGTGTCTTAAGTATACTCTTATAGCAGATCATATTTCAGAGTATATATGCAAGTCTAAATAAAACAATAATAATATATTGTTTTTATTGACACCTGCATGCATCATAGAGTCAAAGAGAAGTGAGATGAAGTGGTGAGAAAGACATATATTAACACCAGATGTAGAAAATACTATAAACGGGAATTCCTTCCTGGAAAATATGAGTTTTAAAAAAGATTTATTTTCTAATGTATACTTGAGAGTAGCTTTAAACAGAAATTAAGAAAGCCAGCCATTTGATGGTTTAACACCCTTTAACTCTTATCTTATGTATGTAACAAAGACAACTAAACATGCCTTTATCAACACGTTTCCATGAGAGGAGTCCAAGGGACTGTTTTGGCAATGCTCTGACTTTGTACATGTGCTGAAGTGTCATGATCTGAAATGGCAGTAGCTATTGGGTTCTTGAATGAACAGTTCAATTCTGAAGAATCTGGAAGAGATGCAAAGGTGTGGCCCCAAAGTTAACTGCTACCGATAAATCTCCACAAAGTTTGCAAAAGGAGTCAAGGCATGGCAGCCTTTGAGGGATACACAGTCAGAAAAAAGGAAAAGAATTATGAAATGCCACATAGACTTTTGCTGGTTTTGGAACCCTAAATGGAAATTAAGAAAATCTTGTGTCACTTTCAATTCCAGCTAAGGACATATTAAAGATACGTTAAAGATTAGATCACACAGGGTTTTGAGTTGCAGAATTTTTTCTCTCAGGAGTATTTCATGACAGCACTGTGCTTTTTTCCTGCACGTTTTTTTCCACTGCATAGTAGCCCTTCCTTAGGCCATAGAAGGTCTAAATAATCCACTGTGATGTATCAGAGGTACAGGCCTGTGTAGTAATATGAAGAAAGACATATTTCCTGTTCTATTTATTTCACTATAGAAATATAATACTAATAATACTAATACACTGTACTGAAGCTATTATTCCTCTAGCTTAATGCAGAAATATCTCTGTGTTTTTAACAAATAAATAGGGTTTGATGGGACCAGAAGGCTCATTTGGTCTACCTGGAGCTCCTGGGCCTAAGGCAAGTGTTCATGTTAATTTGTTTGTGACTTTGATAAATGACTGCTTTATAGATGACAAAATGCCAGGATTTTGAGCTAATTATTTGGTATATTGAATATTGGTGAGTAGCTGTATGATTTTCCCTATATTACCTTATATGATAGTTCAGTCTCAAGAGAGCTTAATACAATTTAGTAAATGGTGCCTGTCATCCTTGAGGTCTGGAACAATTGCAGAAATGGTCATGAGACTGCTTCAGCTTTGCAGTCCTGGAAAATGTTCTGCAATGCTGGGAGCTGGATAATTCTCAGTATACATCAGAACTTTCTGCCCATGTTATATTTATTTATATTTTAGTTGTGTTAAATAACATTACGTGCTGCTTTTTCCACCCAAGGAGCCAAATTTATTTCAGAAAACATTATTGATTGCACTGCCACTACAGCAAGAATTAATTTCACCCATGCACTCAGAAACTAAAATAGATACTGTAAATCCAGATCTGTTAATGTGACCTTTCAATTTAATCCAAGATGAGTTTTGGCCACTAAGCACTGAATTGTATGTCCTATAGAATATTTAGGAATACAGAATCCACTTCCTGAACTTTGTATTTACATTTAGCTCCATTTTCATCCATACATTATTTCATATCCAAAAGTACATATGTATTTATTTAAAATTGTATACTGAAGGTAACATTTTTTAAAGTGGTCAGTGTTTGCTATGGTCAAGAAGATTGAATACCTATGAAATGACTAAAAATTAATTAGCTTTATTTTCATTTCTGGAAAATGCTTTTGTTTTGTATATTTATCTCATTCAGAATATAAGCTGATTTTTAGAGAATTGTTCTTAATAAACTCATTCTTACAGAATAGCATCATGAAGTAATCAATAATTCTTAGATTTTAATGAAAATCTTCGTGCTGAATATATGCCTAATTCCATAGGCTACAATAAAACCGAAAACATAAATAAATATTTTGGCTCAGACAGGTCCAAGGATTCTCAGAGTTTTATTAAATAAGATGGTGGAAATGTGAAGTCAGTACACAAAAACATGGTATGACTGGGCAAGGAAAATTAGGCAGGCGGGGAAGGGACAGGTGAGCAGAGGCTGGCAGGTCACATTTTGTCATCAGTATCTCATCTTTCCTAAGAGAAAGTTGAAACTTCAGGTTTCTGGTAAGGGAGCAGAACTTTAGCCTTTCAGTCACTACCTGTGCCTATTTTTAAGAGCCAATTTCCCAGCAGTGTCTGTTTATGTTTTCTAGTCATACCACATGTGACAAAACATACTGATGTATCAGCCACACTCTCATATTGTTATATAGGGTGATAAAGGCGAACCTGGAATACAGGGGAAACCAGGATCATCAGGAGCCAAGGTAAATATAAATCTGAAGTATTCTAGTTAAAGAAGGGACTGATTTACTTTTCCATGGTTTACTGATTTTCCATGATTAGTTACAAGGCAGTTTGTTTCAATATAAAACAGTACTTAACAAAATTGCATCAGAATCCATTTGATGGCTTATTCTTACTAATTTTATACTAGATTTTAGGCAATGTCAGCTGTTCATGAAGTTCAAACCTGCAAACGTTGCCATTGCTTCAGACAGTTTTATTTGTGTAATTTTGAAAAACCAACATCAAGTGTATTAAAAGGCAATTAAAAAAGATAAATACTGGAAAACTGAGGTTAAGAATTAGGAGTCTCTTTTGTGGCTTCTCCATATTCAACATCCCTTCCCAAATTCTCCAGACATTTCAATTATCCTGTTATAAAATTTCAAAATATCATAGCCAAAGCATATCATGTGACCTTGAGAAAACATGCAATATAAGTTTTTACACACAGCACATCACTAACACAGAGCTATTGTATTACTCAGGGACAACTAGGACTACCGGGTGCTCCAGGTGAACCAGGCTACCCAGGCATTCCTGGTACGCAGGGTATAAAGGTAAGTATTTTTTCCAGTTTTACGTTAATTACATCTTTTATTGGAAGTACTTAAGTGCTTTTCTTATAAGTGATTGTTATTAAAGGAAAACCTTTTTCTAAATACATAATTATTATTAGAGAATAGTTGCTATATTTTGGAAGTCCCATTCTTTAGAAGAACAGTTATTTTTCATAAGGAGGAGAGAAATGCCAAAACAGAGAAACTGTTAACATAAAATGCTACGACATAGGTATTAATGAAATTTCCATTATGAATTATAGTACATAATGGTATGATCCATGCTTCTGTATTTACTTAATCTTATAGCAAGTGCTATATCCATAAAGTCTATTGTACAAAGTCTTTTGTGGAACTCCCATAAGAACTGGAGCAATTAACCCTAGGCAGCTGGGACAGATTCAGCTCAGTTAGCTTTAGCCAGTAAGAGTTATCTGATCTAACCAAGCTGTCCGGGTTCTCCCCATATTTAGCTGAGAGGGTCTGCCTTCCTTGGGGAGTCATTAATTCACATCTCTACACCTTTCTTTGTCTGTAACTGAAGCCTAGACAGTTAGCTAAATTAAATGTTGAAATTTTAGACAGTACAAGTTAGGTTAGATTCTTGTACTTCTGCTGTACAGGTTGAAAATTATTTCTTCTTTTCAGACAAACCCATGTTTATTTCTCTTGCATACTGAGTTCTCATAAAGATCATGCCTTCAAGGATCTCACGATCTCTTGGTGCAGCCTTACATCTATCAAACACTGCTATAGACGTGGTTGTGCTGAAATTCTTCATTGCTGAAGAACCGTTTTGCAAACACGTTGTAAAATTTCATATTGATGTTTGACTTATCTGGATAGCTATCCTTATTTTTAAAGTGTAGGTATGTAGGATTTTCTGACAGTCACATGTCTTTAAGGAGTCCCAGGTTGAAAAGATTATAGGCAATATTGTTCTGTGGTATGTTTTGAAATTCAAGCACACAGCTTTTTGCATAACTTAAAGCTGTAATTAACATTATCTTAAATACTTTACTAGAGATTTTATTCTATAAGATGACAGCATTCAACTAAAAATCTCCTGTGTGGTTGAAGCCTCTCAGTTTTGTCACAGCCAATAAGGCAGAGCTTTTTGTTTGACTGGAAGCTGGAAAGCCCCTAGAATATTTCTTGCTTTAAAATACTGACTTATTTTTGTCTTACTGTAACTCACAGAACTCACTGGAGTGTGAACTGAGTCTCTTGAGGAAAAATCAGCTATGCTTTGTCTATAGAATGGGATTTAAGAACCTGAAAATTAGAAGTAATTGAAAATCATTTGTCTTTGTGTCCTGTGGGTAACTACCTGTGTTTTCTAAATGATGCTATTTCAGGACGGCACCTTTCTTCTATGTAACTTAACCAAGAAATGGAGAAAGACCAAGAATTTATGCTTTACATATGCTATTAGGCAAATTTATGTGAAGGAAAGATGACATGTTTATTTGAAAGAGCTGGAGAAAAAATATTCACTATAATCTTAAATAACATGATTTGAGGATAATTTCAGGGTTGAACACCTGTCAGCTCTCATGGTTCAAAAGTGGTTGAAGTCAAATTAGTTCCACTGCTGTAAATTAATTAATTCTAATTGTAACTAAAGTTCTGACTTGTATCCATTACCTTTTTAGTCTAAATTTTAACTAAGATTTCTTTATCCTGGGCACTTTTAAAGCAATAATACGTGCATCCTGAAAATTAAATATTTCATTACTTTGCAAGATTATGAGTACTGCTATTACTTTCATTATTTTATTGTATTTTTATGGGAAAATATGACTTTTTTTTAATAGTGATTTTCTTAAATGGCATATACAAGTATAAAGCTTATTTCAATGTTATACTGTTTCTTTGGAGCAATATAAGTGATCTGATGTCATGTAACAGATAGATTTGTTTCCTTAGGATATAGTTTACTATAACTAACAAGCATTACCTGCAACTATTCAAACTAGATCTTTTTCAAGCAGCAAGTTGTTAAGGCTAAAAATGTTGCTATATTTGCTATGAACCCAAATTTAATATTTAAAAGTAAATTTTAAATTTAAAAATTTAATATTACTTTTAAATTCATTAACACAAAATAATAAGTTAAATCATATTCTAAATTATATTTGAACTGATTTAATAACTTCAAATTTGAAAATATAGAAAAAATTTATATAAAAATAAATTAAATGTGTTTAGGTAATGTATCTGACACTTGTGTTGGAAATCTACCAAAGTTTCTTGGGAAATACTGGAGTCTCAACTAGTGCAAGGATTCCTCCATTACATATTCAAATTACAGATTTCGGAATAAACAGGAAATCCTGTAAAAGCAAAGGAAGCTCAGGTAAGGTGTCAGATAGAAATAAGCAGTTAGTAAAAAATGATAATGTATCTACGTAGTATTACCAGCAATGCAGACGACCACCTGTTGAAGGATGAAGCCTTTCATATAAAGGCGTTACAGAAATAGAGTTGAATCAGGTACTTCACTATGGAAAGAAGGGTTGAAGGGTAAAGAAGCAGTAAGTTAGAAGGATGGTGTTATAAAGTTTTATGAAAATCCCATGCAGAGGTATTCCACTAGACTTCAGCTTCTGCTCTAGAAGGGCACAGGTTTCCTGTATATCCAGTGTCATATATGCCAGACATGTATGGATGTCTTAGGTATGCTAGAGTATTTCAGACGTCAGTAGATACATATGGGGATGCCTTGGGTTGCCTAGAACATCTTAAATGCCTATGTTTAGACAACTGAAGCAAGTCCCTGGTCAATGGAGGCTAGAGAATGATCCAAATTTAGATGAGGTTATCTCAGCTAAATGAGATAATGGAACCTGAGTTCCGTTTCCAAGACAAGATGTAGAAAAATTAGTCTTCTGACCAGTTTCAAAACAGTGACTTCCAGAGCACATAAGGAGAAAGATTTCCTGGCTTAAGTCTTTCAAAATGTACTGAAGCCCAATGGAAGAGTGACTTGAGTTGAGTCAGTGTCATAACAATAGTTTAACTGGTTTCATTATCACCATATATTCTGTTTCAGTATCTAAGGGTCATGTAAGGCACATGTACCAAGACAGTAATACGGATTTTAAAAAGGGAGATTTTGTTAACATTTATGGAACCTCTCTAAATTTTAAACTGAAGCAGCTTGCAAAAGTCATTATTAATTTTATATGAAGATGCAAGTCAGAATATATGTTGCTGGTTAACTGGAGTCACAAGTCATAAGTATGACAAATTCTTGAATTATTCAGGAAAAAAAGTGTAGTTTGGGCATCTGACAGAAAAAAAATGAAGCCTTTCAGCTATAGCTTAAGCTTGTATAAATACCCTCTTATGTTCTGGGATTTTTGATCAGGAAAATATTTGCCATGGCCAAAATCTCCTCTTTACTACTGTTTTACATTTAACTAAATATTCTCTTTTTCAAAAAACAACCAAACACACGCATGCTTGGCTCTTACAAGAAAACTAGCAAAACAGATTGAAAAAACTCCATCCTAATTCTTTTTTTTTATTAAATGCAGTTTTGCAAACCCCCCACAGATCTGTCTTTTTTTTCATGAGTTGCTATGTTCTTGGCCCAACATTTTGATTCATGTTTATTTAAACAGAGTCACACTGATTTAACAGGTCAGAGTTAGGGCAGGAGCCATCTCCCATAATTTTAAGTTTTCTTTTCAGTCAATGAAGAGAGATACACACATTCTAGGAGTACATATTTTATACCTGTGTCGTTAATTGGCATGAATAGTTTTCAAGAGCTGCCTGTTTCTCTCCAGTGTCAATTCGATGGTGTTCAGACAACTTGATAAAGCTACATACCTGCCTTTTAAGTACCATTTGTGTCATCTGACTGCCAATCACCTCACTAATGTTTATTTACTATAAACGTTTCCATGAAAGTCAAAAGGAGTGGGTGGAAGTGGAACTTAGTCCTTACACAGTTTTGATTAAATTTAAATACATATTGGTGTGTCATGTATAACTTCTGCATTCAACGTGTTTATAGTAAGTGTTACAGAAATTATTTATACTCTCTTCTCCGTGGGTGAAGGCAAGCATACTTAGTGGTAAGCATACAGATAAAATTTAACCCATCAGAAATACTGCCCCCCTCTTCACTCCCATACACTGAGTGGATAAAATCCTGCTGGATTTGCCATCTCATTTTCTTGTATTTTTTAATTGTAGCTTGGTATATGAGTTCCCACTTTTCTTTTTGATAGTTCTTTCTGTGACTGATTCCCTTCTTAGTGTAACTTTCTGTACTTTTCTCAGTGTTTGTGTACATGGGGATAAAGTGATTTGTTTTCATTCAGTATAAATAAAAGCTATTAGATGTTTCTCTTGTATTTACTGTGTTAAATTAAAACACAGACTACATGTCTTTGAGATGAATCATGTTACAATGGAGACTTTTCTTCTAATATTTTACAGGGGGACAAAGGAAACCAAGGTGAAAGTGGTATCCAGGTATATCAACTTTGTTTCTAATGAAATCACCTGGCAACCCTATTAATACAAGTCTTCAGTGTTCATTCAGGAGCTTTTTTTTAAGATTAAGCTCCACAGAAGGTTTGCTTGAAGAGTAGCAGCAGTGAGCCCTAACTCTTCTTCAAGGAAAACTGTCCAGTAGCCCAGTAAGAATTTCCAGCTGCACTTCCAGGGCTGAGCAGGCTATTGACATTTGGTGCAGGGCTGTGTGGTCCCAGCAGTGGTGCGGGCTCGGGGACGTGGGTTGTGCTGCTGGCCCAGGAGGCTGTGCCGTGACCCAGCACTGTCCTGGGATGGGTTCTGTCCCTGCCTGCCACAGGCACTGTGGGACCACATGAATGCTCACAGTCAAAGTAACGCCACCTGGCCTCTGCCTACCTACTATATTATAACAAGTGGGATTTTCCTCCTTCTTGTCTAAAAGTCATGGAAATGCCTACAAGAAAAAGAAGAGTATTATGTCGCTACTCAGATCCTAACTTGGTTCCTCTGTGTTCAGAGGAGAAATTGTACCCTTCTGCACAGTTGCTGCTCTGAACTCTTGAAAAGTAACTTTTCAGATAGATTGGGCCTGGGTTAGGATGCGGTTTTAGGGTTTACCTCTTTGTGTTATTTTTGATAGATTAATTACTTCTCCCAGATAAATGTGTATTTTAAGAAAATGTGCTTCTTTTCTGAAGGGTCTGAAAGGAGAAAAAGGAAGGCAAGGAAATCCAGGCTTACAGGTACTGTTAAAATAGTCATCCTAGTTCAAGAGAGCCACAATTCATATTTGTTTCTTAAGATTACTTCCAACAACATGGATAGTTATTTGCATCAGGTGAAACATATTTATGTATAACATGATTAAATAGTTATATAAATTACCTCTTAAACAACCTTAGTAGTTTTAAAAAAACAAATGCAACACAGAGAGAGAAGATGAAGCCACACTTTTCTCAGCTGTGCATAGTGGAAGGACAAGAGGAAATGGACATGAGCTGGAACGCAGGAAATCCCAAATTGATACGTGGGAAAACATTTTGCTTTGAGGGTGGTCAAACACTGGAGCAGACTGCTCACAGAGATTGTAGCAAAACCTGTCTGGACAGTGTGTTGAGCAGCTTGCTCTAGCTGGATCTGTTCTGAAAAGGAAGTTCAACCCATGGAGGTCCCTTCCAACCTACATGTTTCTGTGGTTCTGGGATACTGTATCTTGAGAAACAGACCAGAAGTACATTTTTCTGGATTATTTTATTAAATCCTTAATTATGGAAATTTTTCATGAAACAATTATAAATAATATAAAATGCAGGTGACAGCACAAAGTGGCTTTTGTGTAAAGGTTATAAGAGTGGTGCTTGAGATGTTAAGATTTTGCATGTACCGTGCTACACTTTCATGTAGTTCATTACCTCCTAGGCTGTACTGGGAATCATTGTTGACATCTTCTGTTCTCGTAAATTACAGATGTTTCCTGTTTCAGCTGCAAATCAGTGAGATACAGTTGTTTCTCTTTAACTCTGGGCCAATGTATTCTGATTGTGTCATGGTTGGCTATCTTGTTATACCACAGAAAATTACCGTTAGTATTTATAAATACTTGTTAACTACATAATCTATGTCGTGTCTAAACAGAGAAGTATTTGTTAGAGGTACATATCTAAAACTAGACTTGGAAGGAAGTCACAGTTGCTTTTTTCAGAATTATGACATCAATACAGCTGCCTGTCTAGCCAGAAGGAGCTGATTCCAGTGGAGCATGGGCAGGAGATCTAGATTGTGTGTTAGCCTAGTTTTATCACTCTCAGGGGTATGTAGGTTGACAGGAGTCCAGTAGTAAAGCTGAGCAGATATTTTTGAAAAGAAGTAGTTTTGAACTAAAAGGCTGATCATTGGTTTTAACCAAATGTAATGTCCTACTCTAACATTTTACAAATTGAACTTTCTGTTTATTTGTTTTGCAAATAATGGACGGATTTTTCATATATTTATTATTTTAATCATAGGGTAAACCAAAGTGATAGTGAAAGAAAACAATATTTTTTTTCAGATAGAATGATGCAACTGAATTTCTGTTGCTTGCTTTTTTTTTTTTTTTGAGAAAGCTGAAAAATAATACAGGCTTGGTCTAAAATTGTTTCCCATGCTTATCAAGTTTGGTCAGCAACCAAAAAATCAGTCATTCAAATACTTCTGGTAGGCAGCACTAGGTCCTTCCAAGGTTTCTGAAGCCTCCAGGACTTCTCAAAGATACAATACAGATTCCCTTGTCCATAAGAGTATATCAGAAAAGTGAAAAAGTCTGTGCTGAACTGCCATCTTGCCATGGAACTTAACGATTAATAACACCATTGGACAATTTGGCAGAAATGACACCAAAACTATTTGCCAACATGCAAAATCTGGCTTACAAACTGACTTTGTATTTCAAAGGCTCTGAACTTGATTTCTGTCTAGGAAGACAGTATTAAACAGGTAGAATCAGGAGTTTCCTTTTGCTAGAACACAAAATTTTATTTCTTTTGTAGAGTGAATAAGGTTTTGTCTATATGTCTATTTGTTTATAATATGTATGATATATTCCCAACTTATCCTTTTGGTATATGATACTAGGGATATTACTAAAGTGTTCATTCACCATGATATACATTTTTCATCCTTATATGCAGTTTCGGTTTTTGTACAAATAGCAATCACAAAATCTTTAAAAATTGACTTTTGTGATTAATTATTGAAAACAAAGGACAAAAATACTATTTTTTTATTCCAAGTAATTTGGCTCAATTTGCATTTTTAATTTTTTTTTCTTATTAATTCCTAAAGGGAATAGAAGGATTGAGTGGAGAACAAGGAGAGGTGAGTATTTTGTAATGACAAATACTGTATTACAAAATTATTCCATTTGTTTCTGCAGATGATGTGATCTGTAAAAGGTCTTATTTCCGTACTGATTTCTCTGTAAGTAACAGAAGATAAGTGAATTGAGAAATATCAGAGAAGAGTATTAGTATTAGTTAAAAAGAGACATAGTGAAATATATATTTCATGAAATGAAAGAAAAAAAAAATTAAAGCCAAGTAGATACTTTAAGAGAATTAAAAAACCAACCAAACAAACAAAAAAAATGAGGAGCTGGTTGAAGAAAGCAAATTATTAAAGAAAAAAACAACTAGAGATTCTAAGTTCATTGAAAAATTAAAATGTATTCATAAAAATGCAGAATACTTGATCAAAATGATTCATGTTGTTCAGTAGCAGCCAATAATAGCTTCTTGTATACCTTTATTCTTTTGGTAGTCAACAAATGAGGGGCATTTAAGCTAGAGATCAGGACCATTGCATTTAATGTCAGTCTAGAATTTGCCTAATTCCTTTTGAACTGTGCTCATATACTGTACTTTCAGCTTCCATAAAAGTCTGTGGTAAGGACTTATACCACAGCTGAACTATTTGTCTTGTGTGGTTCAACCTTCACCAGTGAGATTTCTTTGCGAGCCTTTATTTCAAAGCTAATGAAAAGGAATATAGTGAACCCTTTACAAAGATTTTTTTTTTTAGAGGATTCTGTCTTTGAGACTGACTCAGAAAATGCAGAGCAGAATTCTTTCTCTCTACTACTAAGTTTATACAGGAATAATTCAACTCAGCCTGAAGCTTGAGGGGCATAGGAGAAGCCTGCTTGGACTGCTCTTGGTCTGTCACAAACTGCTCTTCAGGATATTTTTAGAAGTCCCATCTTTTTTTTTTTCCCCTTGTGTTTGGCTAATGTAGATATATTTGTGGCCAGACACAATCTTTGTGTTGCATGTTGTTTAAAGAAAGATTTAAAGATTAACTTTATTAGTTATTTTTTATTTATTTGAATATTTAGTGAAATCAGGGTACACACTGTCCCATTAATACAATTCTCCTTCAACTTTAGTTAGAGATTTCTTTGTTCAACCTTTTTTCATTAAAGCATTGCTGCATATCAGTAACTGGACATATTCATTGGAAGTTCAATTCTGATAAATTAAATAATTTTATGCATTTAAACATTTAAATTACCCTATATCCTGCTGTGGTTCTATGAAATACTTAAAATTACAGTTTGGCTTATAGGCATTTTGCTAAATCATTGCCAAAATTGGTAAAAGATTCCTTGTATACTATTGAACTAGCCTCTTTAAATATTGTAAATCATGGTAATAATATATTTCTTCTGAAAAATCCTTTTAATATTCGTACTATACACTAAGATATAGTGATGTCATTATGTTTACTTATCAGACCTATAAAATTTGTTTATTTTCTATTTTTATAAAATAAGTTGTCTTTTGTTAGACTCTGACTCCTCAATAAAAAGTTTCTTCAGTCTGTAAGTCTCAGCACTTACTGAGCTCTTTTCCTTTTTTTTTCTTTGCCAATAGCAAGGGTCAACAAACAAGGCCACACAAAGGATGTGGCTGAGCATTACAAGACCAAGATACACAGCAGAAAACGTTCCCTCAGCAGTTTCATTTGGTTTTTGGCAAGTTCGGCAGGCAGTTGTGCTGATGCTCCCAATGTTTTTGTCCTGGTGTTTTTATACTGGCTTCTTGCCTGTAATGTTTTTCTACAATAGATGCCATTTTCCTAAGATTTCACTGGTTCTTAATGCTTTCTAGCCCCTTTAACATTTTGTCCAAATAAATCAACTTGCAAGTCAGATGTCTTTTATGTAAACATAGTCCATAGCTGTAAAAGTAATTAAAATTAAAACAACAACAACTTCTAGCTACAAGAACAGCATGATTTTCAGATCCCAGCACATATAACTTCTCATATAGCTACAGGCAGCTCCACATGTTTATCTCTGAGCCTTGCTGACCTTGTTAAATGGAAAAAACATTTGTAATTGTATAATAGAAATGAACAAGTACAAATCTACCTCGTGTAACTAAGAGTATCAGTTCTCTAGGTCTACAGAATTCAAGTTGACAGTATCAAGAAAATAAAATACAATTACAAGCTTGGAAAAAGTCAGTTCTGAACTCGTGTATAACTTTTGTAGTGGGAAGAGGGTATGGACTGCTGTTGGGTTCAGTACTCCTAGGCACTTGACTGACATCGGTCACATTTTGTCTCATTTATCTGTTTTTTTAAGAGGAGAAACATGTGCCTTATTTTAGTGGCTAGCTCTCTGCATAAAACTAAGTAATCCAATACTGAATTTGAAGCTTGTTACCCTGTAATAATTCATGTGGAGAACTCTGGGCATTGTTGCTAATTCAGACCAAGCCAGAAAGCTTTGAATTTTTCTGATGTAAAGCGTTTTGATAAGTACTATATAGAATGATACAAAGTAATATGAATACTATAATTTAAAATTCAGTGTAAGTCTATGAAGACTGCATGCCTGAGTGCTTCTTAAACTTGCATTATTTGCTCCAATATGTTTTGTCATATAGAGTATTCCTGCTGCCTTGTTGCCATAATTCCATCTAAAATAGTTGGAAATGGCAAAAGAAAATTTTGAAGCAACTGATAACATTATGCAGAAGCTGTGCAAAAATGGAAGGAAAAAATTCATCAGGGAGCAAACATAGTATACTAACTTTAATCTTGGGGATGTACCAAATTAAATTGTACTGACGTTTTGTTGGCTCCAGCATAGGAAAAGAGTTCCATGTGAACTATTGCAGTAGGTAATTCCATACATAGAAGACCCATTGCTTTGATGAAGATAGAGCAAAATACTTTCCAGTATTATTTTAACCTTTTCCAGTGAAGCAAATAGACTACAGTTGTTAATCAATCATGAAAAAAAAACCAACAAAAAAATCCTAACTGAAATCAAACTATTTTTTTCCTTTGTCTTATACACTACAGACATAGGGTAAAAGTCTTGATTCTTATAGTAAGTTTGCCAAGAACCTCAGTAATGCCAGATTTTCACTTCTATTTTTTCCAGCCCTCTAAGGATTTTAATGTACTGTAACAAATAATCTAATTCTTACAAAAAAGTGAATAAAGCCTTTCCTTCCATATGTGAATAAGACGACTATTTGGGTTTATATTAATTAGTAAGTAAAATGGATCCTTAAAGTTAAAAAAAAAAGGTAATTTATTTCTAGTTATATTTTGTAAATAATTGTATCTGAAACAGTTACTAAAGAATCTGAAAACTTCAGTATATTTTAGCAAAATAGATCTCATCAGTTTCAAGTTAATTTTCAGTGACAACTTATATTCATTTTATGAAGATCATCAATGAAGATTTTCTCAAAATATGTTTGCTTGGTGCTACCTAGTTTCCAAGTTGTCTGTGAACATGCAATTGGCTTTTCGTTGGTTTTCATTCCAGAAAGGTGAGAAAGGAGATCCAGGCATTCGAGGCACCAATGGGCAAAAAGGAGAATCCGGTATCCAGGGTTTGGTTGGACCTCCTGGTCTCAGAGGTCAGCCAGGAGATAGAGGACCACCAGGACTGCCTGGATCAGATGGAAAACCTGTATGTATAGGACCTCAAACTTGTCATTTTGGGTACCTTAAAAACCCCAAACAAATGCATGGTTTCTGTTTTTTTAACCATTCTCTGTTCAATACAGGCACGAGAATTTTCAGAAGAATTTATTCGACAGGTGTGTTCCGATGTACTGAGAAGTAAGTTTGAAAGCCTCTTTACTCTTCTTCCCTTGTTTAAAGTGCTAAAGAAGTTTCCTGATGATTATAAAGATGCTTTCTTGAAGGCAAGATCGATATTGCTGATTTATCACTTGTTTTCCTACAGGTGTGGAAATACATTTCCACACCACAGATTCCATACTTTACCATGTTGTTTCCTAAAGGTATCATGTTCTCTAAAGAGAGGAAATTGGTTTTGTATTAGTGGCTGGGAGGCAATATTTTAATATTTTATTGTTACAACACTCTAAGCAATTTTTTGTTTGACTTCTCCCAGCCCAGTTGCCTGCCATCCTCCAGAGTGGAAGGCTACAAAACTGTAACCACTGTCAATCCCAAAGTGCTTCCCCAGGACTTCCAGGTCCACCAGGTCCAAGAGGCCCTGAAGGCCCAAGAGGGTTTCCTGGTTTACCAGGAAACGATGGCATTCCAGGGCTGACAGGCATCCCAGGTCGTCCTGGGGCTCGTGGGACAAGAGGTACTGCGTGCATGTGTCATGGTGCTAATGGCCTTTATGACTTTGTTTTCTGTTTCCAGTTTTGAATGGGATTAGTGCAGGGTGGGGTAAGGGAATAGCTGGGTTTGTATCACAAAGTGTAATTGAGGACATGGTGCAATGTGAATGTTTCACCGCTTATGAAGAACGCATGTCAGAAGAAGAGAAAGTACAAGAATGCAACAAGATAGCTAGTGTTCAGTTCTACTATAATCAAACTTTGTTTTGATCTTTTTAGAGAGTTTGTAGTCTCATATATATGTTTTTAACTGTGTTTAGATTATTTTTTTTAGATCAAATATGCTTAGACATGGATTTCAATGTATTCACATGTCTTCTGGGTTCTTTTCTTCCAAACTTCTTTGTTTCTGCTATTTTAAAGACAGTGTTTATTCACAGGCTATTTACTATCTGCTACCCTGTAGGCTGATTTTTGGCATGTGACAACCTTTATACTCCCTCTGATTTCCTGGGGTTTTCTCCTTTTATTCTTTTTATCTCATAAGGATTATTACTCCTTTCTTTGTGCTTTTCTTAAACATTCTGCTTTCTTTTTCAGCAAGCTAAGGTTTATGCTTTCAGGTAACTCATCCATCTGAGCATTCCAACTGATTTCTGTGATGTATTTGCAGACTTTAAGTGTGCATATATGGTCTGGAACTAGACCAAGAGACTAGGTGAAGTCCATAATTTGGTAACTGGTCCCAGCAGCACCTGTGTTTCCTATAGCATCAAAATAATCAGGAAAGCTGTATGAAATACAGTTATGTACCAGGGGTAGGCAGGCAAGTGGTTGGTAATTATTTACTTTCTTTGTGACTGATTAAATGTGATCTAGCACATCAAATTCATTGGATGTAATGATGATTTGTCTGTAGTGCTTTTATAATTTCACCTCCAGTAGGAGAATGTGCAGTTTTCCTCTGGAGCTGACACTAACAGTTCTGGCTATTCCATAAGAGTTGGAAAAATAGGTATCTGTTTCTACGAAGAAACTGAATTTATTGGGTTGTACTAGTGTAAGAAAACACATATTTTGGCCCTCTCAGTATTTCTTTGGTGGAGATTCAATTCTGCCATATGTTGTGGAAGATTGTCTATATATTCTGTATTCCACTGGGACTGTGGTGAATACCTTACACTTCTTCATACAACTTCTTAAAAACTTTGCCAATGGAAAGGCAATGATAGCAAATTTCTTAATTGCGCATCATCTATTCCCTCAACTCATAGTGCCTGTCTGCTTAACAGGTGCTACATCAGCTCTTAATTCAGCAGAAATGAGGATAATTTAGAACCCAGTTACACTGTGCAGGTTACAAGGAAATGCTTATTTTACATCCCATTATTTGCTTTTGAACTATTATATTTCTTATTCAATAAGTATTATCAAATGCTGACTTCCTAATTCATTGGATGAAAATATTCTTAGTGAGCAAAGATATATGTGTGTTTGTTAATTCACAGGACTGCCAGGGAAAAATGGCGCAAAGGGCAATCAAGGAATTGGGGTTCCTGGGATCCAAGGCCCACCAGGACCTCCAGGTGAGGGATGGTTCAGCTGTGCAGATTCAGTGCATGCTAATAATTTCCAAAAAAATGTGGTTTAGAAAAAATGTTAATATAATTTGGAAAAATGTAGATAGTTTTTACACATCTTAATTGCCATATATGTTTTATGGCTAATGCCTGTCTCTTGCATGCCTTTTAAATTGTCATACAATACATTATTTAATATAAGAGAGATCTTGTAGAGATTGGTACATAAGACTGCTCTTTCTTGATAGATGGATCGTGAAGTCAGTTATTACCTGAAAAGTGAGCCCTGATACAATCATGTGATGTGTAAGCATTGCTTAGTGAAGGAAAATGTTCTTCCTAACAGCAGTATATTCATGCAAAATGCAAAGCTGAGCATTTGGAAGAGATATTAGGGCCTAATCCAAAGCCAGAAAAACAAATAGAAATAGGAGGACTCTGATTCATGCCATGGTGGTTCCAGATTATATCATGAAGTATAACAGTGTACTAAAGTAGATTTTTATATTTCCTTTTAAATGTTATTTTTATTTAAAGTGTTTTCCACATGCTTTTAAAAAAAATCTTAACAAGGTATTATGTTCTTTATATAAACATATAAGCAGTTTGTGACAAGAAGTGTCTTTTTCAGAAAGTGAAGTTTTCTTTATCTGCATACTTCATCAAAGAGCAGGGGGTTTGTGGGTCCATACTTGCTCTTGTTTTCATTTTAATAAAAATACTTTGTAATGTATTTGTTCATTGCATGTCTGTCATTAAGGTCCTGAAGGTCCGCCGGGCATGAGTAAGGAAGGACGTCCTGGAGAGCGTGGGCAGCCCGGTAAAGATGGAGATCGTGGCAGTCCGGGAATGCCAGGACCGGTTGGACCCCCTGGAATTTGTGACCCATCACTATGTTTTAGTGTAATTGTGGGGAGAGATCCATTTAGAAAGGGACCAAATTACTAATTTAGAGGAATAGGTATGGTGCTTGTCTTTTATGGTCTTTCAAGTCTCAGGAAGGTGACCAGCAATAATCCCATAAGCAGGAACAGAAGTACCTCTGACATTATAAACATTATAAATAATGATCCCAAAGGTTATATGTTCCTTTAGAAAAAAAACTCCAATTTTTTTTTTATAACTTGCATCAATTGAATCTCAAGTGTTTTTAAAGAGATCATCAGTTTTAGTAGGAATAAAATAAACTATAATATTTGGTATTTAGTATTTAAGTGTCCTATCATACTCTTGTTACCACTGAAGTCCTTTGCAAAATTGCTGGAGATGCCACTGGGAGCAGGATTAGACCTTAAATGGCATTGGTCAGGTATAAATTACTGTGAAATTTTTCACATGCAGCCGACATATACAGTATTTGATTTTGACATAATGTGGCTGGCTTTGACTTCATATGTGTGTGAATCTCATCGGCTTGTGTACATTTCATATGTCATAGCTCCGAGTGTTCTGTGAGTGAAAGCATATATCAGATTTTTATAAACTAAGAGAAATATCTGGACTTATTATGGAAGTAATATCACCTATTTTGCCATGTAACTTTTTGCTTAAAACCAAGGTGAAAGGCAAGGGTAGAACTACTGGTTCAAGAATGGCCAAGGTTTTATTAGATGGTACTGCCAGCTACAAAAGGTCAAAAGGTTCCATGTGGGTGATTCCACTTAGATGAAAATAGCATTAAAAAATAAAAAAGAACAAAAAACTGGTATAGCTGGCTTGTAGCTATGATTTGACAAAAATACAAATTAAAAAAATGTTTGCACAACCCCATTATAACAGTTCTGCATAATTAAGTTAGATACCCTTTGCTCTTTCTCCCCAAGGACTGCACTTGCCTAATTGAAGAAGCAGGTTTACAAGGAGAAAGGTCTAACTGCTGGCTGGCTACCTGCAATGTTTGTTACGCTGTTTCCTTTTTCATTTTAAGCAAGCTATGTGTAATTTTCATTGTATGCTTTGCTAATGAGGTATATTGCTTGCTTTTACATAAAGAGCAAAGGCACAGTTCCCATGAGAATTTAAAATCCGTTTCTTAAATTAAGGCAGGGTCTTGTATTGAACTTAACCGATGCTTTTTAAGTGGCTTTTTCTAATGTGTTGTTTTTCTGTCGTCCTACTATCAAAGATTGGTAATATGCTTGATGTTCAAGGTAAAATAAAATTTTGTAAAGAACTGGTGGTAGTTTGATGAGCGATTGCAAGAGTCGCCTGGGTCCTGTGTTGCAGAAGAGTGATGCCTGCAATACATGGAGGGATAGTTCCACTTAGCAGCTGTGCTTTTTTCCCCCAATGTCCTTCCATTTCCTCTGGAGAAAGCACTGTCTTGCTCTGGAGAGCAGCACCTTTCCACTGGCTTCCACCGCCTGTGGGCCAGGGAGTGCCCAAGCGGCCAGCTGCAGTGTGCCCAGTGGCTGCTGCCTGCCCAGAGCTGCAGCCTGCAGAAGGGTGCTTGCAGTGAGTAGCTTAGGGAAACCACAGCCTTGGTTATAGAGGAGTGCAGTCATTAATATCTCATAAAACCTAGTCTAAAAACCTCCAAGATTATTCTTGAAAGATATTGACGTGGACCTGAGAAATGAAGATGTGCATGAAGTTTTCTCCCCAGACTAGTGTTTCTTGGTACAGACTGTATGACTTTGCTCATGTGAACAAGCATGGATTGAATTTGTGGAAGAAAGAATCTAGAAACCTCTTATTTTGTTACGTTCAATCTCACACTGTTTTATTTTTTGAGAGCTGGAACTGAAACATGTTGTTAGGCCAGGAGGGAATCAGGATCTCAGCATGTTTGTAGAACCTTTCCGAGCTGTCCACGCTGCATGCTAATTTAAATCCATGTTTAAGACACCTTTTCCAGTAAGATGTATGGTGGTGTGACTGACGAGCCTGGGAGGAAGAAAAACAATGAAAAAAGAGCAAGTCAGAAGGACCTCTGGCTGCAGCAAATACAAACAGAAAACCAGAATTCCTTACTTATAGAAAATCCCAGTATTTGTTTTCAATATAATTTAAAATAACACACATACATTCTTCCACATCAGAAACATGGTGGAAAAGTTGGAAATTTTTCAATATTTCACTTTTTTTTTGCATTCATTTAGGCAAAACATTTCCTCCTCTATCCAAACATTTCAATTTTATCAAGAGCAAGAAAAATTTTAATGTAGTGCATTTGACAGGAAAAACGTCTTGATTTATCAGCCAGTCTGACTGGTAGCTTAGGTTATGACTCGATTTGATCAAGTTCACACATACATCAAGCTTCAATTTTAAAAGTAGTGGTGGTTTTGTCACCCCATTAGTCCTATTGGAGGGTTGTTTCTGAATGACTCTGACTGAGGATCTGTATGTAATTTCCAGTCTGCATCTATTAATGGCCATTTTCTATACCTTCTTTCTTATGCTAACGTTGTCTTTGGGTTGAGTTACTCCTTTTCTTTTGGTATCTTTTAGAAAACTAGTGTTCCCTGACAGCCTTTTGTCTGCTAGGTTAGGCAAGCAAACCTTTTATTTTCCACCTGTTTGAAAGGCTCTCCACTCCTTGTTCATCCTTGTAGTTCTCTGCTTCACTTTTTTGAGGGGGAATGAGTCATTTTATAAATATTCCCATAATTCTAGGTAAGGAACCTCAGTCATACCTCAGTGATGTTGATACTTAATCAAAGCATGTAACTCTGTTCAGCTTCTCATTTTTCTTAATTCTTGGGTAAGTTATACAAGAGTCACGTAGGTCTTCTCTGATGAACTAGTATTACCCAGATCTATTCCCTCTTACATTTTTTTTGTAGCTGATGAGCTTCTATAGGATAGGGCAATTCAGGTTGGAGGGCACCTAAACTTAAAGTAGCTATGTTTATTAGTTCTTCAGTGTATGAGCTTGCAGTTCATAGCACTGCATTTCAGAGGTTTTTTACTGTTCTAATTCCAAACTAATTCCTCTTGTGTACTGATCCTGCTTTCTTTTGATCCGGTCTTTGTTAGCATGCTCCTACTTTTTGTTTCAAGGTCACTACAGAAAACAGTATTATCAATCCAAATCTCAAATCAATCCACTTTTTACCTATGCCAATATTTCCCTTTGAATACCCTTCACCTACCTTATTTTCTTATTCATTTTATTGTTCCCTTATGGGAAACCTGTATCTTCATAGAATCATAGAATCATAGAATATCAGGTTGGAAGGGACCTCAAGGATCATCTGGTCCAACCTTTCTTGGCAAAAGCACGGTCTAGACAAGTTGGCCCAGCACCGTGTCTAGCTGAATCTTAAAAGTGTCCAATTTTGGGGAATCCACCACTTCCCTTGGGGAGATTATTCCAATGGCTGATTGTCCTCATTGTGAAAAATTTTTCTCTTGTGTCCAATCAGAATCTCCTCAGGAGTAACTTGTACCCATTACCCCTTGTCTTTTCCACATAACTGCTTGTAAAAAAGGAGTGTCCATCTTCTTTGTAGCCACCCTATAAATACTGGAACATGGTGGTAAGGTCTCCCCTAAGCCTTCTTTTCTCAAGGCCCCACAAACCCAGTTCTCTCAGCCTTTTCTCACATGGCAGGCTTCCCAGTCCTTTGATCATCTTTGTGGCCCTTCTCTGGACTCTTTCCAAGCTGTCCACATCTTTTTTTGTATAGCAGGGACCAAAACTGAACACAGTATTCCAGGTGTGGCCTGACAAGCACTGAGTAGAGTGGGATAATGACTTCTTTATCTCTGCTGGCAATGCCCTTGTTGATGCAACCCAGCATCCTGTTGGCTTGCTTTGCTGCAGCAGCACACTGTTCACTCATTGAGCTTGCTGGCCACCAAGACCCCCAGGTCCCTTTCCAAAGAGCTGCTCCTCAGCTGCATAGATCCCAGCCTGTGCTGCACTCCTGGATTATGTTTTCCCAGGTGCAAGACCTTACATTTGTCTTTGTTGAACTTCATAAGGTTCTTGTTAGCCCACTCTTCCAGCCTATCCAGGTCTTCCTGCAGGGTGGCTCTCCCTTCCGAAGTGTCCACTTCCCCACTCAGTTTGGTATCATTGGCAAACTTCATCAGAGTACACTTGATCCCATTGTCCAGATCACTTATGAAGTTATTAAGCAGCGTTGGGCCCAATATTGATCCCTGGGGGACCCCACTTGTGACAGGTTGCCAGTTTGAAAAGGAGCTATTTACCACCACCCACTGGGTGCAGCCTGTCAGCCAGTTCCCCACCCACTGCACAGATCACTCGTCTAGACCGTAACACATCAGTGTCTCTAGGAGGAGGCTGTGGGAAACTGTATTGAAAGCCTTGGAGAAATCCAGGTAGACAATGTCCACCGCTTGCCCCACATCAACTGAGCAGGTTACATTGTCATAGAAGGCAATCAGGTTTGTCAAGCACGATTTGCCCTTGGTGAATCCATGCTAGCTTTTCCCAATCATGTGCTTCATTTGACTTGTGATAGCCCCCAGGAGGATTCTATAACTTCCCAGGGACTGAAGTAAGACTGATGGGCCTATAGCCTCCTGGATCCTCCTTTAAACCCTTCTTGTAGATGGGTGTGACATTAGCCTTCTTCCAGTCTTCTGGGATGTCCTCTGATCTCCATCACTTCTCAAAGATTATGGAGAGTGTCCTCACAACGTCAGCCAGCTCTCTTAACACCCTCGGGTGGATATTGTAAGGGCCTATCAATTTGTAGGGGTCAAGCCCCTGTAATAGTCCACATACCAACTCTTCCTTCACTGATGGTGGGTCTGTGTTTGCATCAACCCAGATTTTTATTCCCAAGGCCTGGGGCCCAACAGTGCTGGTAAAGACAGAGGTGAAGAAAGTGTTGAGAACCTCTGCCTTTTCAGCCTTGTTGGTGATTAATTCACCTCTCCACCAACATTTTCCTTCTGTTTCTGCTTGTTGTTTACATACCAGAAGAACCCTTTCTTGTAGTTTTTGACATCTCTGGCCTATTTCTATTCAAGCTGAGCTTTTGCTTTTGTAACTGCATGCCTGCACGCCCTCGCAATGCCCTTGTAGTTCTCAACGGGTATTCATCCGCTTTTCTGTCTCCGGTACACTTCCTTTTTAGTTTTGAGCAGACTCATAAGCTTGCAGTTAATCCACAGAGGTCTTTTGCTCCGCCTATATCCCTTATCTTTAAAGGGGATGAACTGTTTTTGTGCTGCCAGGAGAGCGTTCTAGAAAAAATCCCAGCACTGGTTAGCTCCTTTATCCTCCATAGAAGCTTCCCATGGAATCCCTCCCAGCTGAGCTCTGAGCAAGCTGAAGTTTGCTCTTCTAAAATCTAAAACCTTTGTCCTAGTACTAACCTTCAGCGTGCCCAGCAGGATCCCAAACTCCACGATATTGTGATCACTGTAGCCAAGACTATCACTAACCAAGATACTACAAAGCAGGTTTTCTTGGTTTGTGAGTAGCAAGTCCAGCAGTGCCTCATTCCTGGTTGGCACATCTAACATTTGTATGAGGAAGCAGTCCTCTAAACTTTCCAGGAACTTGGTGGATGACGTGAGCTGCTGTATTGTTCTTCCAACAAATATCTGGGTAGTTGAAGTCACCCATAAGAACCAGGTTCTGTTGACCCGAAGTTTGCTTATGTGACCCAAATACTTCTTCTCTGGCCTTATCGTCTTGTTTTGGAGGTCGGTAGCAGATGCCTGCTGTAAGATCCCCCTTGGAGACGACCCCTCTGATATTGATCCAGAGGCATTCAATAGGGCTTTCACAATCGCTGTAGTTGACTTCTATACATTCAAGGTTCTCCTTAACATAGATCATGACTCGTCCTCTTCTTCTTCCCTGCCTGTCTTTACAAAACAGCCTATAGCCATCCATTGTGATCCTCCAGTCACGTGACTTGTCCCACCATGTTTCAGTTATTCCTATGGTACAACTTTCTGACTGGGTACAGAGCTCCAGTTCTTCCTGCTTGTTCCCCAGGCTGCATGCATTAGTATACATACACTTGAGGTGGTTGGTCTGGTTCTCATCTTGGGAGGCAGGTGAGGAACATTTGTCTTAATTTGGGGGGGGGGTTGTCTATGCAAATAAAAGAGAGACTTGTACTTTTCCTCTGCTCCTGGTGTCTAAGGTAGCTCAGTCTGGCCTGGCATGAGTATTTCTGTACAGTGCTGCTCAAAGAGTACAATCTCAGCTAGTGCATGTCTTTGTTGCAGCTTTAAAGCAAAATCTCATGTTGGAGCTATTTCACTTTGTATAATAAGATAGTAAGAAAGACGGACTTTGAGAACTAAATAATTAAGAGGCTTCACTGAATGTAAAACAAACTTCAAACCCTTGATCTGCAAAAGGAGATTTGAAGCTGAATCTATTCGATTGCCTTAACTGCTGAGCTGTTTGGAAGCTTTGAGTGTCAGTACTGCTGTATCTTTGGTATTTTGCTCTGAATTTGAGTCTGTGAACCTGTCACATTTCTACAAAAATGATTTGTTTTTGACAAGTTGGAATTTTCCAGAGGAAATGCTAACCATCTAACCTGTGTGGGTGCCTTTTTGAAAGCTAATAATGATGTAGCTTATTGAAATAAAGACAAACACTTTGAAAACCTAGTTCTATATGATCAGGTAGCTAGAAACTATTAGCAAGTGTCTTGCATCCCATTGAAATACGTATGTTATAGCCTGGGAACCTGTGATTTAGATTATTGCTCCTTACAGGATTTTTTCAAGCCAGAGTTTAGCTGACTTCACAATCATTCAATTTTCTGACTTCATTTGATATAGTGGGATTATACAGTAAATGTGGGTGTGTTCAAGATCATATCTTGATTGGGTTCTTTAACTGAGAGTATGAATATTTGTCCCAGATTTTCAACTAATTCTAAAGTAAGAGGTTAAACAAATGGTATAAACTTGAGTATTATCAGATTAATGATTCACAGGAGAGAGACTCTTATTTATTATTCATGCAAACTATATGAGGTTCTTAAGGGTGTTGATCTGCAATCAGAAGCTGTGAATAAAAAAAAATCACTGTGAAACATGTCACCGTCTAACTACCAGATACTGTCTGGAAACCGTTACGAGAAACTCTGTTAACTGACATTTGCTTACTCTCTTGATGACAGTCTTTAAAACTGGATCTTGGGCTAATTTTTAAGCAGAGGGTAAGATGCAAAAAAAAAAAATTTCTGCACTCTTTTTAGTAGCATCTTGCTGTGTGACCTTGAGTTAAAAAATATACTCCCTTGTTGGTCTAGTGCCTGTTGGTGTCAGTAGAGGAACTACAATTCACTACACTAAATTTTGAGTACAGCTTCAAGTCATAATATCTCTGTGTGTTTAAAATGTATTTAAAATTTACCACTTCAGTCATTGATTGCTATTGCCTCTTAGATACTGAGGCATGTACTTGGACATAAAGATGCAGAATTGCAAAATATTGTTGTGGGAACTGAGTTCTTAATGAAAGCTTTGTGGTGTATGGAGCTCAGCAATTTGCACCTCTGAGAATCATGATCTTCTTACGGAAGTTTGGAGTAAATACATATGGAGTGATGTGTCTATATATACATATATATAATTTAGTAAAAGACCAGATGTCACAGATGGCTTCCACATGTGCAGATTTATTTTGTGAATGTGAATATATATGTATATATGGTGGGGGTGTGTGTATATATATGTATATGTATGGTTCTCAGTTCTTCATTTGTTTAACTGAAAGATATCATCGTCTTCCAATTACAAATGAAAAAGTAAAAGAATAAAATCTAGTCTTCTTGTAAGAACTGAACTATCACAGTCCTGCTACTGCTTCAGAGCCAAGGTGTCATTGTCTGCTTCAGGTGTAGCCGGTATATTTCAAGGTTGGGCGGCCTCTTAGAGGAGGAGCTGAGAATTGTTAGCTGTGCATCTTTCAGAACTAGAGAATCTTATTCTTCAGAAAACTCAAGGTGCATTAAAATGAAATCAGTGCATCTGGCTGTCCTGGCAATGAACACTGTCAGGATCTGTCATTATAGTTCACACAGCTTGAATCAAACCCCTGTGAAAAGAGACTATAATATTTTCCTGTAGGGGGAAAACATAGATGATAAATCAAAATACATCTTACTAATAGATATTCAGCAGAAACCATTTTAAGAACTATTGCCTTCTGAGATGGTTTTGAAATACTTAGAACTTGAATTAATATAAAAAATATTTGTGGGTTATTTTCTTCTGTTGGTAAGCAAGATTTTCTCATAGAGGACACCATCTATGTATCCTGGAGAATCTAAATCCATTTTTACAATGGGGAAACCATTACTGTGTGATTCCTGAGTTTTTATTTACAAAGCATCTTCCCCCTCCCAGTATTTACTATATTTGCATAAAGTGGTTTTTGGTAACAAAGAAATATTCTGGTGATGTTCCAGTATATTGTATTATTCTGTCTTAGTTTTTCCTTTCTTGGCAAAAGATGCAAGCATTAGAAGATGTTTTTCCAGAAGTGTCGTCTGGCTACTCAGCTAGCTCTCCTGAAGGTATATCGGCAGGTTGGAAGCTCCTTGGTTGTCTGCCATAGGCTTAAAGAACTATTTAAGTGCTCTGTATTGTCTTTCTGACACTTCTCGACAGCTTTCCTCTTGTCCCTGATAAAAGTACATAGTATTCTTCCACTTAAGGAAAAGGTAGGTGAGAAGTCATCGGAAGATTTAGCCATGTGACTGTTACAGTATCATATGTCCGTATTGCCTGCAAAAAGTATCTTTCCCATGTTAGAACCTTATAAACTCCAGAGAGCGTTCCATTTGTTGTTTTCAGTTTTTCCTTTTTCAAAGCACAAAAAAAATTCATGGTATCTCTGTGACACATTGAAATCACATACTGAATATCATGCAAAATGGTGATAATGCCTAGAAACTGTGTTTCAAAGAAATAACTTTCTTGAACTGTTGAAAAATACAATGCTACCTGAGAGGTGAAGGAAAAAACCCTCCCTCTCTTCGAATGGGGGCATGATTCTTCAAGGTATGTGAAGCTCTTATTGATGTGGGAGTGAATGCTGCCTTTAATGTAGGCAAGAGAGAGCCTGAAGAAAATATTGGCTTAAGCAGTACAGTAGCCTGGATAACAAATGAAGGAGAAGGAAAAGGTCATTCACTTTATTCCTCCATTCTAATAGAATATGTTTTGAATGAATTGTGCTTCTCCTTGTCCTCCTCAAAAAAAATTATGAGAAAGTACACTGTGGGTATAATACCCCCCTTGAGATGAAGTGACAGACCTCCCAGAGGTGAAAGCTCAAGACGAATGTGTCAGTGCTGAGCACCAGGAATCTCTGGCAGCCGGGACCAAAGTTCTGGATGAGAATTCAAGAGATCATAACAACTGTCCCACCCTGATATTATCTAACTCCTGCTCTGGAAATTGGCAAGCAAATCCTAGCACTTGACAGTGTTTGTGGTATGAAAGTTAAAGAGATTTTTTTTTTTTTTTACATACACAGTAAGTCCTTTTACAATGCTTCTTAGAAAAAAATCCCCAAACCTAGAACTGACGAAAAAGAATCCTGCTTTGCGTGTTGTGGCCACACAAATTTTGTACTGAATATCCAAAGCCATCTGTGCTGGGTAACTGGGTTAGTTTGCCTTCATGAGGAACGGGCTGAACTGGCATTCATAAAATCCCCCATACTTTCTTTTTTACCCCTGCACCAGAGCATCTGTTACACCCAGGAATCCAGCAGCCAGCAGCTTTCTCAAGGGCAGTTCATTCTTATTCAAACTAACAGAAACACGGAGTTCAGTATTCATTTACGGTATTCCCTGTAAACAGATAGCTGCTAAATTTTGAATCAAACTTTTTGTGCACACTAGTGTTTGTTGGAGGTGCCTGCCCTATACCAACATGCATATGTACCTCCTAGCTGCTATGTATGCAGCTAGTCGTGGTACCTGCAAAGTACCAACTAGCAAAAGTAAATAGCTATTAAAAGTTACTATCAATGCTCCTTTAACAGTTACATGTAGTAGATAGTAAGTAGGAAAACTCACTTGTTTTGTGGATAAACTCAGGCAGGATCTGCCATGATAAGGTAAATTTTATAAAGCTTGGCATAGAAGTAGATTAATATCATATTTCCTCACAATTACATCATTGCCTTAAGGATGTCTTTGCGTTACGTGCGTACTGGCAAAAGCTTGAGAAACCTTGGAATAATACTTTGATAGTAACTCAGTAGTGAAACATTATGATAAGTTTTACTGGTTGAGAAGCTGATAGCATAGCCCTGACCTCTGTAACATTATTTATTAAAAACTGGATGAAGAGTGAGTAAGCCAATATTTAATGTGTACTTGGTGATGGGCTGACAAGAAGTAACTAGAGCTATGCTTGATAAGGGAGTATGATAATGTCTGTGAATGTTCTGGGGAGTCCTAGGGGGGAGACTCCAGCTCCTGCCTCTCATGAGCTGGAGCCCTTACTGAGCCTGCACGTGATAAAAATCCTGAGGGATTAATTCCCAGCAGGCTGAAGGGTGTTGCTGCTGCATGTAATGCAGCTGAACTAAGTTCCCAGCTATAATGGGAAAAGGGAGAAAGCAGTAAACTAGAAAATAGGTGTCAGAACTAAGAGTTTTGGGATGTTAAAAATTTTTGACAACAAAGAATGGCTCTGTGACAAGACTACATGTGGAGAATTTTGATGCATATTTGGCTTATGACAGGTTTGCCTTCAACAAATGTTCTCTTTGTAGAAGAATTAGTTTGCACCTGAGTTGTTAGCAAACTAGTTGACCTTATAGACCAATTGAAAAGATGGGTAACAGCTAATAAATGGTGGCTATCTTTCTGCCTGTGGAATTTGTATGAGTATTTTATATATATGTGTAGCTGGAACAGTATAGGCTTTATATCTGTGGGAGTTCTGTGCAGCCATCTAGCCAGGAACAAAATACCTGGTGTATTTTTTCAGCAAGAAATGGATGTCCTGCTGACTAGAGTTAACTGGAGAAAAAATAACTGAAGCCTTCTTGCCTCTTCTCCTTGTTAAATGGCATAGCAATATGATAAGAGAAGAAGTACTGATGTGATAAAAGAGAAAAGAACTGCTACCTACATGATCTTTTCAGAGGTTAACTCTTGGCTTTTAAGCAGAGTAGAAGGCAGTAGGGACAATGTTAGAATGAGAGAGGCAAATTCCACTGAAATTATAAATTTTGTAGAGTTAATACCATTACAGTGTGAAGTCTAAGAAAATGGAGACACAGTTTGCATTTTGGGTTGGGATTTTTTTGCTTTTTATGATTTAAAGGAATCGTGGTTTATCCCCAGCTGGCAACTAAGCACTACCCAGCTGCTCACTCCCCTCCCCACCCCAGCAGGATGGGGGAGAGAATAAAAAAAAAGGTAAAACACATGGGTCGAGATAAAGGCAGTTTAATAGGACAGAAAGGAAGAAAATAATGATGATGATGATGATGATAATAATAATAGAATTAGAATATACAAAAGAAGTGATGCACAGTGCAATTGCTCACCCCTTCCTGAGTGATGCGCATTAGTTCTTAAGCAGCAGCCCCCAGCCAGCTCCGCCCCGCCGCCCCCCCCCCCGCCCTCCAGTTTG
>JANHGO010000037.1:35126238-35181178 GCA_024606505.1 Aquila spilogaster | reverse complement strand
ATTCATTTATTCTTTTAATTTAGAGTATCGAAAATGGATCTAACCTCTATTTTGCTTTTAAAACTTTCTGATACAATGTGTGCCATTGCAGAGGTGAAAGTAAAAACAAGATACCAAGAAAGTCTTGTCCTTCATAGTGTATAGTGTCTCCACGGACAGCATAAGATCCTGTATTTCTTGCCTCTCTCTGCAAGGTGTTCTGCAAGAGAATGACAAATAAGTTTATCAGAAGAGTTCATTTCTTTTTGTCTCCTTCTCTACTGGAGTAGATTTTCCTCTGTGTACCGAAGTTTCTTAATTTTGTTTTTCACTTTATAATTTCTGCCTCTTAAAGAGGGTTGTGCTTCAAGGCTTAAATCATCCTCTACCTGGAAAAAGTTTGGATAAGATTTCTGCATGCCAAGCTTATTATCTGTGGAGTGTGCAGATGGGTTGTGTGGCAAGTGTCATCCACAGTACAATTCCAACATTGTTTTTTCCCATTGTTGGGATTCTTGAGCTTTGTATTCATTTGTGGGAAAAGGGATATAATTGAATATTTTTATTTCAAATGTTTTTTCCTTGAATGTTTCAGAATTGTGGACTGGGAGCGTTTTCATCTCTATTATCTATAACAGATTGTAATTTAATTTGAGTTTTCCCCTGTAGCAAAACGTAGGTGTTTGTGATAATTGTTGAAGGCAGAGTTCTCAGTGGAAGTGTAGCTTCAGTCCTACAAATACTTAAGTATAACTTTACTCAAGTGAATTAGGCTAATTGATATGACTCTGGCACTTATATGAATGAATGTATCGTTTAGAAGGATGAACATATTCATCCTTAACTAATTGCAGTCTTGGAAAGAATAACTTTCTACGCTTTCCCAATAGACTATCTGTATGATCATAGCAATGACTAGGAAACTTAACCAAGGATCCAGACATGACTTTGTTCGACACTGTACAGGTAAATAAGAAAGAATGCATGCAGACTCTCTGAAAGCTCGTACTCCAAGTGTGTTAAGACAAAGGTGATGGAACAGGAAAAGGGTTTTGAGGGCAGGAGAGGCACAGGATGAGAGCAGGCATTTTTACCCTTGTGCACTGGAAAGTAGCTGAGAGGGCTCTTGAGTGAGGAGAGCCCCAGAGTGCCTAAAAAGAAGGGTAAAGAACAGACTGAAAGTGGGTTTGAGGGAAGCCAGGTGTCCATGTGGGGATGGAGTCATTAAGGCAACTAGGAAGCTGGGAGGAATGTATAAGAAACTTTGAATTACAGCAGGAGGGACAAACGGAGGTCACAGCAGGTCGCACTGATATTTTAGTGTATAGACAGGACAGGATTTCTTGACAGAGCTGTTATCTTTCATTGGACCAGCTGGAACGGGAAAAATTGGATGAGATTCTGGGGCCGCAAGTGCACCTGAAGGATTGAAAAAAAGTTGACATCTGAGCACGTCAATTTCTCTCTTCTTCAACTGGAGTTCTTGCAGAAGTACAAGGAAGAAGTAGTGCTGGAGTATGAAAGAAAAAAAATAAGTAGCATTTTCCTTCATCGTGTTGGAGAAATTTATAACTACTTCTGTGATTATTAGATTACAAATACTGCACATTTTAAATAGAAAAATGCAATGACATTTTTTGGGCTGCAATAACAACTTTTTTTGAGCTGCACAGGTAAATATATTTATGAAAAGCATCGGAATTCCACAGCTTATTATACCAAATTTTGTCTTCTGTGTTCAAGTCATCCTTTTTTCCTCTCTTTTCCAGTACTTTGTCTTACATTTTTTTCTTTCTTCATGTTTTTGTCGCCCATCTTTTTCTGACATCTCTTTCCAATTAACTCCTAATTTTCCTTCTCTATCCATCCTCAGGCTCTGATTTTGTAAGCCCTTGTACAAGACTGTTCACACTGAAATCAACAGTGTTTTTGATACATGGACAAATTTAGTGCTGCAGGTTTAGGAATAAAATATCACTGACCTGGATATTAAACCCTAGTGTTTCAACAGATCTTTTCCTGTCTTAGAACAACCCAAAGTGTGTAGACCTTTATTATTCTGAATGCTGAAGGGTAACATACACAACCAATTGAATTTTTGAGGGTTTTTCACATCAATATCTTATCAGAAAGACACAGAGCAGAAATCCATTTCATGCTGCATTCTCATCTCCACAGGTTGCACTGTGATTCATGTTTTATCATGATTTTGCAGTATGGCAAAAACCACAAGATCAGTAAATTTGATAGTCAGTGTCGCAAAACCATACATAAAATTCACTGATTTGTTCTCCGCTCAGTCAGATTCTACCCATTACCATGAATTCCATCTATGGAAAGCAGGTGTGACAGAGTGAAAAATCTCACAGTTATGGGTGCGCTCCAGAGGTTAACTCAGCATCTTAAAAACATGGCTGTTGCTTTCAGCAGTCCTTTTGACTTCTGTTTATGTAGTAACCCTTCCCAAAATCTTTCTTGATCTCCTAATCACAGTTGTCATCTTGGAGAGGGTGGCAACCTCATAGATTAACGCCTGTGTGCCGTGACTGGAACATCCAAACTGCCTGCCAGTCTTCCAGCATCTTTATATTGGGTGGCACCGACCTGTTTGCAAAGTTAAGCACTATCACATTGGAAAAACATAAATTCAGACAAATGGACAGCTAGAAGAAAGAAAGGCCAGAGGCAAGTGGAGTAGTTCCAGTGTTGCTCAGCCTCTATATGTAGGCTCATTTCTTCCAATTTCTTCCAGGTACCGTATACTAATGCAACCAGATAGAATGACTGAAAGAATGAAACTGCAAAGATAAATTGTGGCAAAAGAATTGGTTTCAAGAATCATATTAATTGAGTTATCTTCTTGCTCCCCTTTTAAAAAAATCAGTGGCCTCAGGCATGTGTCTGCTGGAACACACATTGTCTCGTTGATTTTACACACACACACACACACATGTTCACAGTGTACAGCACCTTCTGAATTGAGGTCCTCCTCTCTGATTGGGATTGATTTAGACACTCCTAATTTGTCTGTATTTAATCAATATCATAATACTCCTTGCATTCTAAAATATGCAGAATGCAAGATATAGATAGAGTTCATGTCAACTTTGCTTCTGGAATATTAATTATTTCATTGCTGATAATTTTCATTTAAATATGTAATCTTAAATCTTGTCTTAACTTTTTTAATATGATACTTTTCCATATTTTATTAATTATTCAGGGTTGGATGATGAGTTCATCTACCTATGAACTAATTAGAAAGGAGAAGTCGGAGATTCCTACCTCTTGTAAAAGATGCAGCAGAAAGCATTTTTTAGAGATGCAATCACTTTTCCACATACGAATGCTACCCTCTGCTGGACAACTGGTACATTACAGCTTAGTATTCAGCATCACTGTCTGAGTGACTTCTCCCGGACTGACTGCAGGTGACAATGGCATGGGTTTACCGTCCCGCTGTCCTGCTTTTGTTGCTCTGAATGCTAGCTGCAGCGGTCCCCAAGCTGCCCTCCCTGCAAAGATATGGCATCTAAGAAGTACCTATGACTTCTTTGCAAGGCAATCAAAACATGAGAAGGTTTCCTCTCATGAGAGTTGCTAAATTTGATGAAGTAGCTAGCAGGTAACATGGCTGCCTGCACTTTTCTCCTGAGAAGCAAGTCTTTGCTGTGCCCAGGCAGTGGCCTGGGAGAAGAACCACTGCATGGTGGTGACACTGCGTATGGCTCTTCTTACCTTCACGGCAGCCCTGCACTGTCAGAACAAGCTGATCCAAATGCTTGCTTTCCTGCATCTGGTGTTTACTTGCGTTGAAGGGACACACTTGGATCTGAATCCACTTCTAGTTTTCATTCTTCTCCCTTAGAACATTTCCAGTCTGTCCTCTTGGCAATCTGCTCTTTCAAGAGTGACTGACTGGTCTGCAAGGAAGGAGATGAGTGGACTTGGTAAGAGTAGAGTACAGCCCTGAGAGAATGTAACACAACATAACCAATGTGCAAAAAAGCCAGAAGAAAGCGTAATTTATGCCAAGTTGTACTACCTTGATGGATAAGACCAGCAGAATATATTAATAAATGATATTTCTGCAAGTTCCTGGTGCCATCTGCTATAATTTAATGTGTAATTATGCCTTTAGTATTGAATTCTAAAGGATGGTTTAAAAATCTGAAGAATGTATCTCAGAATTAGTTATTTCTATTGATCCCAATTATGTTTCATAGAATCCTGTTGTTTTTTTCTTCCTTTCTTGTTTTCATAAAGAAACATTTCAATCTGGATTACAGACTTCTCAAGCAGAAAGGCTCATAGTACCATCAGCCATACTAACCCCACTGCTGGAGTCATACTGGGCAGAAATAAGGCAGGATACTTACTATGTGAGGACTCATAACACATAAAGGTACAAAATTCTGGTTTGTATTTTCAAATGGAAATTCAGTTTCTGTTTTTGCTATAAGCACAGAGCAGTCAGCTTTCTTGCTGGAGTCAGACCTGATATTAAATCAGCCCGAGTTCTTTTAGTTTACCTCAAAGCCTCTATGATATGTTTGTCACCATAAAATGCACAAAACATGGCAGATGCGAGCTTGTAAATAAAAATTGATAGGGATTAACCCACAGGAAAAAATATGCTCTACAATTAGTAGGAAAAGGGAATTATTTCTACTTCCCTAGAGAAGAGAAAAATTGCTCCCCTTATATAGCTTTGTTATTAATTCTAAGTGCTCTTGTTATTGTTGTCAAAGTTTTTGTTGTCCTTTGATTTATCAAAGTATTGGAAGATAACTACTTAAACCACTCAGAAATGGCTAACAACTGTAAAGAAATCAGTAGATTCAAAAACGGAGGGATTATTTCTATGGTACAAAAGATGCTCTTCAGGCCTTTTAATTGTAACTTAAATTACTGTGAACGTTTCATAGTATTTTGAGCTGTGGTAAATCTTGAGCCTTATTTATTTATCTTCAAATAAAAAAGATAACACACTGCATTATAATATTTTGTTGCCAATTGCATAAAGATATTCTGGAACCTCAAGTATACATCAGGTAAACAAGTATATTCCTCAATACCCTCAAAACTCAGTAACGCGCAGTTGATTGATGAAAATAATAAAAAGTAATAGACTTGCTACATTAATGCAGGGTTATAATGGGATCAAGAATGAAGAAGTGTTTTTAATAAAATATTAGAGGAAGTTAGAATAGGAAACTTATTTTTGTTTAGCGCTCAGTTTTTCTGAAGGGAAAAATGGGAGAAATTTTATCTGAAAGCGTGGTTTCATATGTGTTTGCTATGGATATATTCATAACCTTTTAGCACAGACATTTGATTTCACACCTTGCCTGAAAACAAGCACATGACGAATTTTTTTAAAAACTCCAAGGCAAAATATGTATTAGTATTAAAGTCAGGACAGCTTATACAAGTACAGGATCTCATCACATCTATAATATTCTCCTGTTTCACTACCTTTTTTGTTAAGATATCTTCTGAAGCAGTGTTTTTTGTGAAAGGAAGATAAATACGCTGATAAAAAAAGAAATCATTGGACATGATCAGATTTCAGTACAAATGGGTGAAAGGTAGCTATGAATACACTGAGGCTGGAAATTAGAAGACAAATTCCGATTATGAGGGAAGCCCATTGGAACAGCCTTTCCCAAAGGAGTGAGAGTAGTGAAAACAGCAGCAACAAAAATCCCTGATTTAGGAAATGCAGAATTTAACGTGGCCCTTGCTATCACAGAGTCTTGAGAACCCGGGAGGTCTCTTCCACTGTTGTCTTCCTAGAAATAGCATGTAGTTGTAGTTGACTGTAAATGGCCCTGAAAACTTGCTGAAAGACAGTTCTAACATTTAATCTTGGCGCCATGTTTCTTAACGTTTCCCTTCACGTCATTTTCCATATCTAGACATTTTTCTTAGCAGAACGATATTAGAACAGCTTTCTGGCATCCATGGATCTTGGTATCCATCCTTAGAACCACAGCTTAGACCACTGAGTTATATAGACCATAGCATCTGACAAGTACGTATGTATATCCTCATTATAGAAGTTCTCTCTAAAGAGAGTTGAGGTGTTTGCTCCTTATGGTTACCATTTCAGTGTCAGAAGAGAGCAGACTCCTTAGATCTGAGTGGAATGGCATCCTCTGACTGAGTTGAGCATACTACTTCTCCTGGATTTCCTGATCCCCTTTGAGTCTCAGTAGCACTGTTGGATCCCAGCTTTGGAACCTTATCAACCAGTTCTCCTTTTTCATTGTGTAAAGTATAAAACCTGCAAGTTATGATCAAAATGACTAATGAGCTGCCTTTTTGGTTTTGGAAGGGATTGGCAGAGACATCCCCAGGTACGATGCAGAATAATCTCTTTCCCTGAAACTACATCAGCTATAAAACCTTGATCTGGATATTCGTTTCCTCCTGTGGCCCATTTTGTGGTGACTGCAAGATATATAATAAGATAGAGCCTATCTTCATATCATCTTTCTTTTTCCCCATCTGCATTCTAACAGATTTGAGCAGGCCTAAAGGTCACTCTGCATGTAGCCACAGTAGCTTTTTAAAAATCTTTGAGTGTTAATCCAGCTCTGAACTGCTTTACATTTGCATATTTGCTTAATCAGAAGTGTGTAAGGTCAGCACGGGAGCTTCATTAGGATATTCATGGCTAAAATTGCTCTCCTCATCACTTCCCTTGCAACTCTCAGCCAAGCTCTGCACAGGTTGCAGACCTCCCTTGTGCCCCTGCTGGGAGTGGCAGCGGAGATGAAAACAGATGCATAAATAAGTGGGGCAGCTGGAATCCTCCAGCAAGCAGGGGGGCTGAAAGAGCTTGTATCGTGCTGGCCATGGTTTAGTTTGTACTATTCCTTACAAGGATGCAGGATTTTTTTGAACTCTGCAGCATTCCTTGGTGTCTGGTTGACTCCCACTCATTTAACTGTGCTGTTGACCACATTGATGTCTCTAATCAGGCAGATGTGTGAGACAATAAGCTCTGCACATCTTTCCTTTTAGTCTTTTTGTCTTCAGGAAGAAATCGTAGAATCAGAGAATATCCCAAGCTGGAAGGAACCCGCAAGGGTCTCTGTGAAGTCCAACCCTGGACTTCACAGACACTGAAAAGGACACAGATGGTGGCCTTTCTAAAGATTTTGGTCTTACTGGAATTTTCTGTTAATCCATGTTCTTTACCCATTGCGAACACGCATTTCTTCTTTCCTCTGCTGTTTCTACCTTTGTTTCTGCTGCCAACCACTGGTACAGAGGCTAACTGCCTAAATATTTTATTTCAAAAATAAGAGAATTTAGAAGAGTGGGAAAATAAAATGGTAATGGATGTATTAAGGGAGACAAGTGCATGCCTATTTTAGAAAAATTAAAACTTAGAATGTCAGGAAGCAGTTCTGTTGCAGTGTATGTTTGACCTCTTTTACCTCTACCTATCATATGGGAGGCATGCACCCTGTATGTTCCATTTGACTGGCAGGACAATAAATAGCATTCTGAGATGCTTCTTTTACTTGTTATACTGTTAATCACACACACTGACTTCTATCACAAGATAGAAAATAGCAGAAAAACTATTTCAGGGCAAGTGCAAGTAGTATTGTATATATATTTCATACTCAAATTTTTTCTTACCATGTTACAACCAATCCATTTCTTTTGTGACAACTTGGAGCTATTAAGGCCAGCTAAGGCTTTCAACTTTATATTTCAAAATGAATAGGTGCTCCAGGGGTTACAGCTACTGCCCATTAGGGATACTGCAGAAGCTATTTTGTGAGGATGTTTAAATACTGTTTTGTCAAAGTAGGAAAATGCCAGTAGAAGCTTTCAATTCAAATTTTAAGAAGATGCTACAGGCATTGTGGAGGTAATGTAAGAAAACTTGTAATTCCCATTAGCAGAGTTAAGAGGAATTACAGAACATACATGTAGAAAGCTGAACATCTGCTACGGATGAGAAGGCTTTTTAAATGGAAAGTGTAATAATGCTAACAGATTGCCAGCAGGATGATAAAAATAAAAAGTTAATTCCAAGCATTGTATTATAAGATGAGACTCTAGTGCTCATCCCATAATACTTTGGTCAGATTTATTTTTCAAAATGACTTTTTAAAAATTAATTATTGTGCCTCTGACATGGTCACGTCTTTCTCCCCTCCTCACCACTCACTCATGTTCTCTAGCCTTATGTTTCAGTGTGTCAAGCTTTCCTTTCAGTGAGATTTCATTGACTACAGAAGTTTTGGTAAACTGAGGGCTGCTTTTCCCTGCGGCAATATCCCCTTAAATGAACGTCCTTTTAAAGCTAGTAGGAATTTTAGTAAGGATTAAGCCAATGGTTCGAGGTTGGCACATCACTAGAAAGATCATGAGTACAACTCATACAACTCCATTCTGACCCAAACCAACTCCTTTGTCAGAACCTGAACTTGGAAGTGGTCTATTTCCTTAAGATTTAAAGGAACATGTAATAGAAAAAATCATCACTCTGGGGAGTTTTTGCCCTTGAAAACATTTGGGCTGAAGCTCTTGCAAACGATTTGTTTGTTCATCATTATTGCACTCAAACTGCTTTTGTGATTCGGCCTTGAATTTGAGCAGCCAAAGATTAACTGTGAATACTACCTCCTGGTGATCCAAGCACTGCCTCCCCTACCTGTGAGCTGCTGCAAGTTCTCCACATCTGACTAATGAGGCAGATTGGATGAGCTGTGCCTACAACAGGATCTGGATTTATGAACCTTGATTTTTTGGATGAGCAGTTACTTTGTAATGATAAATTAACAACAAACAGAAGTTTTAGAAAATCTGAATCACGTATTTTGCCCCTCAATTTCTTTGACTACAGCAGTATTCTTATCATGTATTTCAGGGATCTCTGGTGATCAACAATGCACCATGAAACACGGCCAAAAATATTTTAGAAAGGATAAATGGGTAAAAATGAAAGTTCTACTCTTGGCTTTACTTGAAAACACCACTATCCCTCACACAAGAGGTTCCCTAGATTATTTTTTTTTGAGAGGGAACGTGAGCTTCTCTATTAAAAAAAGGATAGGCAATAGTGCAATAAGCTGCTTGTGTAATAAAGGAATTTCAGCAACATGTCTTTAGTTTAACGGTAGTGGAGCTTACAACAACTAAGGTTCTGGCAACTCACAAAATTTTCTGTCTAGAGCTAAGCAAGGGAGACAGTTCTGAAATAGAAATCTTTTGATCTTAAAATGACAAGATCTGAATAGTAAAACCCCCTCTCATAAGAAACACAGGCTGTAATTATGGCACATCTATTATTTAAAACGTTCTTGAAAATTCACGTACAATCTGTTCAAAACAAACTGCAGCATTAGGTCAGGAAGTGGTCCGTGACACAGAGAATGTTTTTTTTTAATCCATTTCAGACTTTACCCAAGCATTTGCTTGCAGTAATTACCATTCAATGCGTAGAGTGTTTGGTCCAAATGGGTCGATCCTTTCCCTGTAAAAATAGATTCTAATTTATTCTGTTTTACTTTACGGGTGATCCTGTACGTGTGCAAATTTTCTGAATCGGCTCAGGTTCTTCCTTTCCTAATGCATTTCCTCCCTGGACAGCTGAGCTATGTGCCTGACAGCGAGCAAATCTGGCAACAGAAATAGCTGTGCTAGCCACAGCTATAAAGAAAATTCTGCAATGTAACCATCTTGCAGAAGACATCAAATAACCCAGGAAAACAAGTGAGCTGGAGCTTAGTCATATTTGTTAATTAATGCGTGATGATTTCCAACTAAAATTAATTTAGTGATGGAGTAGAGTAGAGCATATGGAATAATGCTTAAGCTTACATCAAAGGCAAATATTGAATACATTAAGATACATTATCTCTACTCTTTCTGGAGTACATTATGTTCTATTAAGATGTGATGTTCTGAATTTTTGCCTGGGCTTCCCTGAGAATTTTATGTGATGGTTCACAAATGCGTTCCCCAGTGCCCTCCTCTTTAGCACTCTTCCAATTCAGCGATCATTTTTCCGTTTCAGATGAAGCATTAACACTCATTATCTGTCAGCAGAATAAAAAAGAAAACAAAACAAAACCAAAAAAGACCCAACAACGCTTTTTTTTTCTTTAGATGACACATCCTTCTTGGGTGACGCTTCTGATGTTATCAGTAGGAAAAGCCTTCAAAGAAAATGAGTATCAAGCCTGAATCATTACATAATGCTGAGTTGAAAGACAAAGTGTTTTCTGGAATTCTAAATTTTTTTAAGCAGCTGCCTTTAAGTGAACACAACCATCACTGTTATAAAATATTCAAAGCCTCATACATATCAAACAGACAGAGTTAGTAGGGCAAACAATCTCATGTATCAGTTAAACAAACACTTGGAATTTTTCCTAAGCCCGCTCTAGATCCTTACAGTGCTTCTCGTTTTCATAGGTTTTATCTTGTATCCATTTGTTTTTTGTTTGTTTTGTTTTGTTTTTTAAAGACAGTTTCCAACTTTGCAGGACCCTGCTGGCTTTCTGGCAGAGCAGATTGGCATGCAGCCCTGGAAGCCAGAGATTAAAGGACTTCTCCGTGTTAGGTCATTAGCCATTCCACTCACTGTACCGTAGCTCGTTTTCCCATTCCTAATTGATCACTTCATTGATCAGACATTATGGAGATGGCTTAGTAACCTAAGCTTTAGCTTTGAAATGCAGTAGAGATTGCAATTACCTGAAAGTCTTCAAGGGTGCCTGCAATTTTCAGACAGTTGGAGGCTCAGCTAATCAAAGATTCTGGCTAATGGAAAGGAGAGAGAAGAGCTGTTTCAGCTAGGCTCCCTAAGGCCAAGAGAGATCCAGAGAGAGCACACAAATGTGCCTATAAAAATGTTCCGTGCCAAAGCGGGATGCTAGTGCATGTGTGGAGGAGGTGCAGCATCCTCTGTTCTGAAGATAGGTCAGTGTAACTCAGCACTTGCTGAGCTGTCCTGGGATTAGAGTCATCAGGAGTTTGAAATGGTGCTCAGAGAGCTGTTCTGCCTCTTGGAATCAAATGTTCTGCTTGTTCCCATGTGTACTGTCAGTATTGCAGGGTCTTGAAATGTAGAGGGCTACAGGGGCATTTGCAGTGTGGAAGGCTAAGGAGCATATGTGCTCATGTGTAGAAACTGTCTGGATCCTGTATCTTTTCCTCTTGGAATATTTTCCAGGGCAAAAACGTTAAGGCAGTCTCAAACAAACGGAATATAATAGCCAATTGGGATTGAGGGAGTGACTGGGGCTGAGGTGACAGTGCAGACATGCTGCCCTTGTAGTTATTATGAATCTCTCTCACAGATGCCTTTCTTTTCAGTTTAGGTAAGTGTGCCATTAAAAACTGAGGTCTTTACTATTTTCTCTGGTATTACAGCTCCTACCAAGTAACGTATCCTTCACTATCTGCTAATTATTCTCCTACTGCTTGTTAATATACATTATGCTACGGGTCATCATCTACTCTGAAGGCTGGTTTTCAGTGGCGTGCACGTTGTGATATAGAGGAAGGAAAAAGATTTATTTTTTATTCCAAGTAACTTGGCTCCACTTGTTTTTTTTGTTTGTTTGTTTGTTTTTAATATTAATTCCTAAAGGGAACGGAAGGATTGAGGGGTGAACAAGGAGAGGTATGTATTTTGTTATGACAAATACAGTATAACAAAATTATTCTATTTCTATCTGCCAATTGCGATCTATAAAAGGTATGTTTACAGTCTTGTTTTCATACTTACACACATAAGCAACAGAAGAGAAATGAATTAAAAAGTATCGGAGAGCAGAAGAGAAGGAAGTATTAGTTAAAAGAGACAGACAGCATAATGGATATTTCATGAAATGCAAAATTTAAAAATGTTAAAGCCAAGTACAACTTCTAAGGGGGATACAGACAATCAGAAAAGGAGCTGGTTGAAGAAGACAACTCTCATTGAAAACTAAGAAGTTACTTCATAAAAGAATACAGAATATTTGACTTAAATGATCCATCTTTTTCAGTATCTTCTCTTCAGTAGCAGCCAATGCAAAAATATGGAACACAGTACATTGCAAAGCTCCTTTCTCTTGTACACTTTTATTGGTTTTGGCAGTCAGCAGTTGAGGAGCAGTTAAGCTAGAGATCCAAACTGTTGTATTTAATGTCAGTTACCAGTTTATCTAATTCCTTTAGACTGTGCTGATGCACCGACTTTGCTTTTAGCTTCCAGAAAAGTCTGTGGCAAGGACTTCTGCAGCTGAGCTATTTATCTGTTCATTTTAAACTTGGCCACTGAGATTGCTTTATGTGTCTTTCTTTCAAAAGTAATGGAATAATGAAGACTGTACAAAGATATATTTTTAAAGGATTCTCTCATTGAGACTGACTCAGAAAATGCAGGACAGAATACTAAGTTTACACTGGAATAATTTCCACATCAGCCTGAAATTTGAGGGAGAATAAAGGGAAGCACACTTGGACTCTCTTTGGCCTCTGAGAAGCTAAAAGTATTGCACTCTGGAATATTTTAAAGTCCCATCTCTTTTCCTTGTGGTTGACTAATGTAGATATATTCATGATCAGAACTTTTAACTTTTTGTTTTACATGCTGTGTAAAGTATTGGTATACAAAAGATTAACTTTGTTAGTTATATTTGATTCATTCCAGTGGTCATTGAAATCTAATGCCCCATTCTGCTTCAACTTTACCTACAGATGTCTTTGTCCAACCCTTTCTCATTAAAGTAGTGCTGCATATCAATAACTGGACATACTCTTTAGAAACTCACGTGCATTTAAACATTAGAATCATCCTATATGCTGCTGTGGTTCTATGAAATGCTTAAAAATAACAGTTTGGCTTATAGGCTCTTTGCTAAATTGTAGCTAAAGCTACTAAGATATTACTCGTGAACGACTGAAGTAGCTTCTTTAAATATTTTAAATCGTGGTAAATAATATATTGTTGTCTAAAGATACCCTGTCAATATTATCCTTACTATGCATTATAATAATGTAGCTATGTTTACTTATCAGGCCTATAAAATTGGTTTATTTTCTGCTTTAAAAATATATATTACCTTTTGTTACGGTCTGACTCCTTAGTAGAAAAGTTTCTTCAGGCTGTAATTCTCAGCACTTGCTGAACTCTTTTTTTTTTTTTTAATTGATTTTCTTTGCCAATAGCAAGGGTCAGCAAACAAGGCCACACACGGGATGCAGCTTAGCATTACAAGACCACACTATACTGCAGAAAATGTTCCCTCAGCAGTTTAATTTGCTTTTTGGCAAGCACTGCAGGCAATTGTGCTGAGGTTCTAGTGTTTTGCCTTTTTTTTTTCTTTTTTTGTTAAATACTGGCTTCTTGCCTGTGATGTTCTTCTGCAATATATGCCATTTTTCCAATAGATCACTGATTCCTAATGCTTTCTAGCGCTTTTAACATTCATTTCCAAATAAATCAACTTGCAAGTCAGGTGTCATTATGTAAACATAGGCCATAGCTGTAAAAGTAATTGAAACTAAAACAAATAACTTCTAGCTATATGAACAGCATTATCTACGGATCTCAACACGTACAGCTTCTGGTGTAGCCACAGGCAGCTGCATCGTATGTTTATCCCTGAGCCTTGCTGATCCTGTGGAGGTGTTGTTAAAATCACTGTTAAATGTAAAACCATTTGCAATCATGTAATAGAAATGGATAAATACAACTCTACCTGGTGTAACTAAGAATATCAAGTCTCTATGGCTACAGTGTTCCACTTGACAGTAGCAAGAAAGTAAAATACAGGTACAACCTTGGAAAAAGTTCTGAATTAGTGTATACATTCTTTAATGGGAAGAGTATATGGACTGCTGTTCAATTCACACTTGGCATCTTACTTGTGGAACTTCTTTACAGCCGTTTCTTATGTATTTTACCAACGTGTCACATTTTGTCTTTTTAGTGTGTTTTTTAAGAGGAAAAACTGCCTGCCTTCTTGTAGTGCCTTTTTTTTCCCTCTTTTTTTGAGATGCACAGATAGCCAGTCACTGGAGTATGTTTTTATGTGGTGGCTTTTCAGTGTAGGGTTGCACTACGCCACTGCCTTCCAATTTTATTTACAGCAAAACTAAATGACATAATGGAAGAGCTCAGTTAACCTGAACAGGCTGTGGTCCTTTTGTGATGCCAGGTATGCAATTCTGAGTGTTTTCTCTTTCAGTGACCTTGTTTTCCTCATTTCTGTATCAGTAACTGTGTCTCAGTTCTGAGATATAAACCATCTAAATGCAGCAGGGTGAAAATCCTGACAGTTAGCTCCCTGCATATAAGATGAGTACTACTCTGTCATAATTCATCTGGAGAACTCTGGGCATTGTTACTAATTCAGACTGAGCCAGAAAGTTTTGAGTGAGCCATATATTTTTCTGATGTAAAGTGTTTTGATAAGTACTATGTAGAAGGATACGAAGTAATATAAATAGCATAATTTAAAAATCGGTGCAAGTCTATGAAGACTACGGGCCTGTGCTTCTTAAATTTGCATTGTTTGCTCCAATAAATTTTGTTTGTCATACATAGTGATTCTGTTGCCTTATTTGCATAATTCCATCTGAAATAGTTGGAAAGTGAGAAAGAAAATTTTAAAGCTACTGACAGCACTGTAGAAGCTGCAAAACACGGAAGGAGAAAACTCATCAGGGAGCAAAGACAGTATACTAACTATAATCTTGGATGTGTACCAAACTACATTCTAATTAAGTTTTGTTGGCTCCAGCAGAGGGAAGGAGTTCCACAGGAGCTGTTGCAGTAGGCAACACCATACATAGAAGAACCATTGCTTTGATGAAGATATATCCAATATTATTTTAACCTTTTCCAGTGAAGCGAATGGACTACAGTTGCTATCAATCATACAGAGAATAAATGCAGTAAAAAAAGGCAACCACCAACAGCAGAAACCCTAACTGAAATCAGAATCATTCTTCCTCTCTCTTATAAACAAGAGGCATAGAGAAAAAGTCTTGATTGTTATGGTAAATTGGAAGCATGTCAAGAACTTCAGTGGTCCAGAATTTCACTTGTAATTTTTCCAGCCTTCTAAGTGAATAAATATTTTCTTCCATATGTTAGTAAGGAATTCGTTTTATATTAGTTAGTAAAGCAAATGGGTTTGTTTAAGATTTCTTTCTAAAGGGGAGCTTTAAGAAAGAAGGGGACAGACTCTTTAGCAGGGTCTGTTGTGTTAGGAAACAGTTTAAAACTAAAAGAGGGAAGATTTGGATTGGATATAAGGAAAAAGTTTTTTACAATAAGAGCTGTGTGGCACTGGAATAGGTGGTCTAGAGAGCTGGTGGATGCTCCATGCTTGGAGACATTCAGGGTTGGACTGGACAGGGCTCTGAGCAACCTGATCCAGCTGTAGGCGTTCCTGTTCATTGCAGGGGAGTTGGACCAGATTACCTTTAAGGGTCCCTTCCAACTCAAACAATTCTATGATTCAATTCAAATATGGAAATTTACATACTTTGTAAATTTTTATATTTGAAACAGTTACTGAAGAATACAAAAATATAATACATTTTAGTGAAATAGATCTAATCAGTATCAAATTCATTTTAAGTGACAACTTAAAATGAAGATTGTCAGTGAAGCTTTTCTTAGAATATATTTGCAGTGCTACACAGCTTCCAAGTAAGGATGCAGCATGAAAAGATACAATTTGCTTTTCATTGTTTCAGAAAGGTGAGAAAGGAGACCCGGGCATTCGAGGCATCAATGGACAGAAGGGAGAATCCGGTATCCAGGGTCTGGTTGGACCTCCTGGTGTCAGAGGTCAGCCTGGTGACAGAGGGCCCCCAGGACCACCTGGATCAGATGGAAAACCTGTATGCATGGGACCTCACACTGGTCATTTTGGATGCTTTAAAACTCCCAACAAATGTGGGCTTTCTGTTTTTATAACTCTTCTCTGTTCAATTTAGGCACGAGAATTTTCAGAAGAATTTATTCGACAGGTGTGTTCAGATGTACTGAGAAGTAAGTTTGAAAGCCTCTTTACTGTTCTTTCCTTGTTTAAAGTGCTGAAGAAGTTTCCTTGTAATTATAAAGATACTTTCTTGAAAACAATGTCAATATTTTGATCTGATTTATCACTAGTTTTCATAGAGTTGTAGAAATACACTTCCACACCAGTTGCTCTATAAGGTGCTGAAAGCACCTTGTTTCCTAAAGGTAACATACTGCCTAAAGAAAGGAAGCTGGTTTTATTTTAGTGGATAGGTAGAATTATTATATATATGTATATGTTTATATTTTTTATATTTTAAAACACTCTAAGCACTTGTTTTGTTTGAATTCTCCCAGCCCAGTTACCTGCTATCCTTCAGAGTGGAAGGCTACAAAACTGCAACCACTGTCAGTCCCAAAGCGCTTCTCCAGGACTTCCAGGACCACCAGGTCCAAGAGGCCCTGAAGGTCCGAGAGGGTTTCCTGGTTTGCCAGGGAATGATGGTGTTCCAGGTCTGACTGGCATCCCGGGTCGCCCTGGGGCTCGTGGGACAAGAGGTACTGCGTGCATATGGTCTTTATGGCTTTGTTTTCTGCTTGCAGTTTTGGATGGGACTAGAGCAGAATGGAGGAGTAAGGGAATAGCTGGGTTTGTATCACAAATTATTAATGAAGGCATGGTGCAGATGTTTCTTTGCTCTTGAAGTATGTATATCAGAAGACAAAATTCACCAGAATGCACAAGATAAATAGTATTCAGTTCCACTGCACTTAAGATTTGATCTTTTTAGAGTCATCTTTATTTCGTTTATAGTCTCGTATAGATATTTTTTAACTGCATTTAGATATTTTTTATTTTTATTTTGAGATCAGGTATGTTTAGACATGGGTTTCAGTGTATTTCCATATTTGTTTTCTTCCAGACTTCCTTGTTTATGCTATTTTAAAAACTGTATATATTCGCTGATTATTTACTATCTGCAGCCTGTAGGCTGTTCTTTCACATTTATGGCACATTTATAGCCTTCTGACTTCCCTGGTTTTTCTCCTTTTTTCTTTTTATCTCATAGAGATCTCTATTATTTTCTTTATACTTTCCTTAAAGGTTCTGAATTCTTTTTAATAATACTGAAGAAGCTAATGCTTTTAGGTATCTCAGCCGTACAAGCATTCCATCTGATTTCTGTGGCGGTTTTTTACGAGCACAAATATATGTGTCTAGTCTGGAAATGAAGTCCATTTGGTTACTGCTTCCTGCAGCTGTTTCCTATTGCATCAAAATAATCAGGAAAGTTATATGAAATACACCTACCTAGTAATGTGCCAAGTGTTGACAAGAAAATGGTTGGTAAATACGTATTTTCTCTGTGACTTCTTAGCTATGACCTTGCATTTCAGATTCATTTTGGGTGCAGTGATAATTTGTGGTGCTATCATAATTTCGTCTTCAAAAGGAAAATATGCACTTTTCCTCTGGAGCTGACACTTACTAACTGCTCTAGATATTCCATATGAGAAAAATCGGTATCTGTTTCTATGAAGCAATTGAATTCATTGGGTTGTGCTGGTATGAGAGAATATATATTATGCCCCTCTCAGAGTAAATCTTTTTTGGTGGAGACTTAATTTAGCTGTACATTGTGGAAGATTTCCTGTGTAGTCTATTTTCCACAGGGACTGTGGTGAACATCTTACACTCTCTTAATGCGTGTTCATAAAAACATTGCCAATGGAAAAGCAATAACAGTTAACACATTTCTTAATTCTTCATCATCTGCTCCCTCAACTCATAGTGGCCATCTGCTTTGTCAGGGGCTACACTGGCTCTTAATTTAGGGGAGATGAGGTTAATTAAGAACCTAGCTACACTGTATAGGTTACAAGGAACTGCTTATTTTACATCCCATGGTTTGCTTTTGAACAATTTGATATTTTCATTCAATAAGTATAATCAAATGTTGACTTTCTAATTGTTCTTATGAAGATATACTTAGCGTTCAAAGATATACATGTATTTGCTTATCCAAAGGATTGCCGGGGAAAAATGGTGCTAAAGGCAATCAAGGAATTGGGGTTCCTGGAATCCAAGGCCCTCCAGGACCTCCAGGTAAGAGATCGTTTATGCAGATTCAGTGCATGCTATTAAATATAAAGAAATAGTTTATAAAAAAATGTTTATATAGTTGAGAAAAATGTGAATAGTCTTTACACATCTTACTTACCATACATCTTTCATGGCTAATGCCTGCCTCTGCATGCCTTTTAAAGTGTCATAAGATAGAATATTTAATATAAGACCAATCTTGTACAGGTTTGTACCTGAGATTCCCTTTTCTGGATAGACAGGTCATAAAATCAGACGTAATCTGAAAACTGAGTCCTGATATAATCATGTGATTTGTAACCATTACTTAGTGAAGGCAATATTCTTCCTAACAGCACTGCGTTGATTAAAAATGCAAAGCTGAGTTTCAAAATGCAAAGTTTGGAAGAGAGATAAGAGCCTGATTCAGAGCTAGAAAAATGAATAAAATTCAGAGGACTCTGATTCATGCTCAGTGGTTCCAGATTATATGATAAAGTATAATTGTGCCAAAGCAGATTTTTATATATCCTTTGGAAAGCTATTTTTACTTAATGTTCTACATGCTTTTTTTTTTTTTAAGTCTTCCTAAGACAAAAAGTTTGCTATATACACACATAAATAATTTGTGACAAGTGTCTTTTCCAGAAAGTGAAGCTTTCTTTATCTTAGTACTTCACCAAAGAGCAGGGCTTTTTTTGGGACTCTAATTGCTCTCATTTTCCATGTGAATAAAAGTACTCTGTAACGGATGTATTTCTTGCATATGTCACTAAGGTCCTGAAGGTCCCCCGGGTATGAGTAAGGAAGGACGCCCTGGAGAGCGTGGGCAGCCTGGTAAAGACGGAGATCGTGGCAGTCCCGGAATGCCAGGACCAGTCGGACCCCCTGGAATCTGTGACCCATCACTGTGTTTTAGTGTAATTGTTGGAAGAGATCCATTTAGAAAGGGACCAAATTATTAACTTGTGATATAATAATTTAGAGGAATAGGTATGGTGCTTGTCTTTAATGGTCTTTCAAGTCTCAGGAAGGTGACCAGCAATAATCCCATAAACAAGAACATAAGTACCTCTGACATTATAGACATTATAAATAAGGTTCCCAAGGATTATACAGTTCTTTAAAAAAGGAAATTCAATATTTTTTTTAACTTGCATCAATTGAAGTGTTTTTAAAGAAATAATCAATTTTAATATGAATAAAAATAACTATAATATTAGACATTTAGTATTTAAGTGTCCTATCATACTCCTGCTGCTACTGAAGTCCTTTACAAAAGTGCTGGAGACTCCACTGGCAGCAGGATTGGCCTGAAATGGTATAGGTCAGGTGTAAATTACTGTGACATTTTTCACATGCAGCTGACATATACAGTATTTGATTTTGAAAGAATGTGTCTGGCTTTGACTTCATATGTGTGTTAATCTCATTGACTTGTGTACATTTCATATGTCATAGCTCCAAGTGTTCTACGGGCAAAAACTTATATTGGATTTTTATAAATTAAGGGAAATATCTCTACTTGTTATAGAAGTAGTATCACCTCTTTTGCCACGTAGTTCCCTGTTTAAAACCAAGGTGAACTGCAAGGTTAGAACTCCTACTGATTCAGGAGGGGCCAAGGTTTTACTGAAGATAGTCCTTTTGGCTAAAAAGGTCAAAGAGGTCCCATGTGGATGATTCAGCTTTTACGAAAATATTTGGAAAAGAAAAAGAAAAAGAAAAAGAAAAAAAGAATGGAATGGTAAAGTTGTCTTGTAGCTGTAAAAAGTAATTAATAAAAAATTTACACAAGCCCATTGTAACAGGTCTGCATAATTATGGATTGAGTTATGTAGCCATTGCTATTTCCCCCCAAGAACTGCAGTTGCCAAATTGAAGTAGGTTTACAAGGAGAAAGGTCTAACTGCTGGCTAACTAGCTGCAATGTTTGTTGTGCTGTTTCCTTTTTCATTTTAAGCAAGGTTTGTGTAATTTTCTTTGTATGCTTTGCTAATGAGGTGTATTGCTTGCTTTCACATAAATGGCAAATGCACAGTTCCATGAGAATTTTAAGTCCTTTTCTTAAATTAAGGCAGAGTCTTGTACTGAGCTTACCCAGTGCTTTACAAGTGGCTTTTTTTAATGTGTTGTTTTTCTGTTGTCCCACTCTGAGATTGGTAATTTGCTTGACATTCAAGGCAAAATAAAATTTTGTATAGAACTTGTGGTGGTTTGATGAGCAATTGGAAGAGTTGCCTATGTCCTGTAGTGCAGAAAAGAGTGATGTCTGTAATACGGGTAGGGATGTTTCCACCTCACAACTGTGCCTTTTGTTTAGTGTCCTTCCATTTTTCCTGGATACAGCACCAGCCCTGGGAGCGGCACCTCTTGCTGCACGGTGCCCAGTGACTGCTTCCTGCTTAGAGCTGCAGCCTTTTGAAATGGTGCATCAAGTAGCTTAGCCAAACCACATGTGGAGTGCAAGCATTAGTGTCTCATCAACCTAGTTTAGAAACATATATGATAATTCTTGAAAGATACCAACTTGAGAAATGAAGCTGTGCACAAAATTTGCTCCCTGAACAAGTGTCCATTGGCACACACTGTTGGACTTTGCCCATGTGAACAAGCACTGCCTGAATCTATGGAAGACACAAATGCAGCTCTTCACTTGCATTCAGTCTCATTCTGTATATTTTTTGAGAGCTGGAAGCAAAGCAAGTCACTAGGTCAGGAAGGAATCCTGATCCCTTTTAGAACCCTTCTGAGCTGTCCAGTCTGTATGCAGATTTAAAACCATGTTTAAGTCACCTTTCTCTAATAAGGTCCATAGTGTTGTGACCAGTAAACCATATCTTTTGGGAAGTGTCCTGGGGTCTGATGAACCTCTGATTACAGTGAATACAAGCAGAAAACCTGAATTTCTTACTTTTAGAAAATCATAGAATCATAGAATCACCAAGGCTGGAAAAGACCTACAAGATCACCCAGTCCAACCAGCCACCTGTCACCAATAGTTCTCACTAAATCATATTCCTCAACACAACGTCTAAATGTTCCTTTAACACCTCCAGAGTCAGTGACTCCACCATCTCCCTGGGCAGCCCATTCCAGAGCCTGACCACTCTTTCAGAGAAGTAGTATTTCCTAATGTGCAGTCTGAATCTTCCCCTGGTGCAACTTGAGGCCATTCCCTCTCATCCTATCACTAGTTACACGAGAGAAGAGGCCGACCTCCAGCTCACTACAACCTCCCTTCAGGTAGTTACAGAGAGCAATAAGGTCTCCCCTGAGCCTCCTAATGCCAGTGTTTGTTTCTGTTATAATGTAAAACCTATACATTCTTCTACCTCCAAGAAATGGTGAAGCTTTTGAAAATTTTGGAGTATTCTGCTTTTTTTACCCCATTTATCTAGTCAAAACTTTTCTTTCTATATCTGAACACATTAGATCTATCAGGTGGAAGAAAAATTTTAACATAATGCATTTGACTGGTAAAAATATCTTGATTTGTCCGGTCTCATTTTTGATGGCATAGGTTATGATTTCATGAGATCAAATTCCCACATATATTGCACTTTGATTTTAAAAATAATAGTGGCTTTTTGACTCTGTTTGTCCTATTGGGGAATTGTTTCCATACTATTCTGACTGAAGATCTTTCTGTACTTCCCAGTCTCTACCTGTGAATGGCCATTTTATATACCTTTATTCTTATGCTAGTGTTGTCCTTGGCTGGAGTAACTCCTTTTCTTCTGGCATCTTTCAGAAAGCTGGTGTTCTCTGATAGAATTTCTGAGCTGTTTTAGAGGAGGAAAACTTTCATTCTCAACTTGTTTCAAAGGATCTCCACTCCCTGTTCCTCCTTTTCTTCTTCTTTCTTTTTTTTCGCAAATGAACCATTCTAGAAATATATCCATAATTCTAAGAAAGGAATCTCATTCGTACCTCAGTGATACTTACAAATGTAGCTCTGTTCAGATTCCCATTTTATGAATTCTTAGGTAAGCTATACCATTGTCATGTATATCTTCTGTGCTTAAGTGGTATTACCCAGATCTGTTACCTCTTCTGTTTTTTTCCAGTGGATGAGCTCCTCCTATAGGATAGGGTAATTCTGCCTGGAGGGGACCTCAGCTTAAAGTAACTGTTCTTAGTAGTGTTTACATGTATGTGCTTGTGCTTTGTAGCACTGCATTTCAGAGCTTTTTTGCAGTCCTAATTCCAAGCTAAATCCTCCTGTGTTCTGATCTTCCTTTCTTTTGATCCCGTCTTCATTAGCATGCTCCTACTTTTTTATGAGAAGGAAAACAGCACTGTCAATCCAAAAACAAATTCTTGAAGCAATCTACTATGTAGCTACCACAGAATTTCCCTTTGAGTAGCTCCCATTTACCTTATTTCCTTATTCATTTTTATTGTTCCCCTAATTGGAAACCTACACCTTTTACTTTTCTGTCTATAGCAATAACAGGGAGAATTTTACTTTTCCTTTACTCCTTTTGTTACCTAAGGCAGCTCATTCTGACGTAGCATGAGTATTTCTGTATATAGCTGTGTAAGAGTACAATCTCAGCTAGTTCATGTTCAAGATTTTATCGAGTCAGAATTTTGCAGATTTCATAATCCTTCAATTTTCTGGCTTTGTGGCATTATAGAATAGAATGTTTTATGTTCAAGATCATAGATCGATGGGATATTTTATCAAAGAATATGAATATTTTTTTCCAGGTCTTCAACTAATCCTAAAATAAGAGGTTAAACAAATGATATAAACTTGAGTTAATAAAGTATCAGATTAATGATCCACAGGAGAGACACTCATATCTACTATATATGCAAACTATATGAGGTTCTTGCAGGTGTTCATCTGCAATCTGAAGCTGTGAATAAAAAACAACACTAAAACATGTGAAACATGTTACTGTCTAACAACTAGATGCTGTCTGAAAACAGTTATGAGAAACTCTGTTAACTGGCACTTAGTCTCCCAATGATCGTCTTTAAAATTGGAGCTTGGGCTAAATTTTAAGCTGAGGGCAAGATGCAAGAAGAGTTTTTTGATTTCATTTTGTAGCACCCTGCTTGCTCTTCAGTCTTGAGTTTAAAAATATAGTCCCTGGTTGATATAAATTCTATTGGTGTCAGTATGAGAACTACAATTCACTACAGTAATTTGGATATAATGTCAACTCATCATATGTATGTATGTAAAATGGACTAAACATTTATCCCTTTACTACCGTTGTTATTTCCTATTACTTCTTAGGTACTGAGTTAAGTATCTCCACATAAAGATGCAGAATTGCAAAGTATTAGTGGGGGAACTGGATTTCTTAATGAGAGTGGTGTGTGGAGCTCAAAAACGTGCAGCTCTGAGAATCATAATCTTCTTAGGGAAGTTTGGAGTAAGCACATATGATATGTCTGTATGTACATATACATAACTTAGTAAAAGACTTAGCTTCTACATGCATATTTACTTGGTGAGTGTATATGTATCTGTGTACGTTTATGTCTGTAATGTATGTATACTTAACATATGTAGATATGGTTCTCAGTTCCTTATTAAACTGGAAGATATAGCCTTCCAATTAAAAAAGATAATCTAGTCTGCTGTGAGGACTGAACTCTCACAGTCCTACTGCTGCTTGAGAGACAAGGTGTCATCAGCAGCTTTGGGTGTAGGCAGTATATTTCAGGGTTGGTTGGCCTCCCTTAGAGGAGGAGCTGACAGTCATTAGCTGTGCATCGTTCAGAACTAGAGAACCTCATTTCTCAGAATAATCAAGTTGCAATAAAATGAAATTTCCTACTAGTGTGTCTGACTGGCCTGGCAGTGAGCACTGTTAGGGTCTGTCTTCCACATTTCACACAGATTGAATCAAACCCCTGTGGAAAAGACCAATATTTTTCTGCATGGGGAAGACACAGATGCTAAAACAAAACGTGTCTTAGGAATCCATATTCAGCAGTGGCAGTAAACCACTGTTACAGCCATTGCCGTCTGGGATGCCGTTGAAATGTTTAAGACTTTAATTAACGTGGAAAATACTTGTGGGTGATTTTCTTCTGTTGATAGGCAAGATTTTTTCACAGAGAATGTCATCTACGTATCCTGGAGAACTGAAGTCCAGTTTTACAACGAAAAGATCACTACTATATGATACCTGAGTTTTTCTTTACAAACATGATTCCCCTCCCAGTAGTCGCTATAATTGCATAAAGTGCTTTTTGGTAACATAGAAATATTCTGGTGATGGTCCGGCGTATTGTATTATTCTGTGCTATTCTTTCCTTTCTTGGCAAAAGATGCAAGTATGAGAAGTTGTTTTTCCAGAAGCAGTGTCTGGCCACTTGGCTAGCCCTCCACAAGGTATACTGGCGGCTTGGACGCTCCTTGGTTCTCTGCCACGGACTTACAGAACTATGTAAGCGCTCTGTATTCCTTATTTGACACACTTCCTCTTGTCACTGATAAAAGTACACAGCATTCTTCCACTTAAGGAAAAGGTAGGTGTGAATTCATCAGAAGATTTAGCCATGTAACTGTTAGGGCATCAGATGTCCACATTGCCTGCAAAAAGTATCTTTCTCATGTTGGAACCTTGTAAATTCCAGAGAGTGTTCCATTTATTGCTTTCAGTTTTTCCTTTTGTAAAGCATAAAAAGAAATATTCATGGTATCTGTGTGACACGTTGAAATTGTGTGTTGAATATCATGCATGTAAAGGAGATAATGCTTATAAACAGTGGTTCAAAGAAATAACTTTCTCGAAGTACTGAAAAATACAGTGCTATCAGAGAGTGAAGAGAGAGGTGAAGGAAAAAATAAAGAAGCTGTCTTGTAATTAGGTCATGAAGTTGAAGCTCTTACTGATGCTGCCTTTTAATGTGGGCAAGATCTCCCTTGCCTGACGAAAAAAACTGATGTAAACAGTACAGTAGCCTGGATATCAGATGAAGGAAAAGGAGAAAGTTATTCACTTCATTCCTCCATTCTAACATACTAATAATGTTTTGAATGAATGGTGCTTCTCTCTGTCCCCTACAGAAAGCTATAAGAAAATTTGTTGTGAAAATAACTCCTCCTTGGTACGAAGTGAGGGACCTCCCAGAGGTGACAGGGAGAGGTGAATCTACCACTGCTGAGCACCAGGAATTTCTGACAGAGAGACTATAATGCACCAAATGTCTGGATGAGACTTCAAGAGATCCTAACAACTGTCCCACCCATTATCTAACTTCTGCTCTGGAAACTGGCAAGCACATGCTAACACTCAACAGTGTTTGTGTTAGGAAAGTTTAGAAAGGTTTTTTATCTAAGCAGTAAGTCCTTTTATAGTGTTTCTTAGAAAAAGATCCTAAACCTAGAACTGATGAAAAAGAATCTTGGCTTTGTGAGTTATGATACACAGATCTTGCAGAGGATATCCAAAGCCATCTGAACTGGGGAGCTGGGTTGGTTTGCCTCTGTGAGGAAAGGGATGGACTGGCATTAATTAAATCCTCACTAATTTCTTTTACTCCTCTCCCTGTACCAGAGTTTCTGTTACACCCAGAAATACAGCAGCCAGCGGCTGTCCCAAGGGCAGTTCCTACTTAGCCAAGCTAAGAGAAACCCAAAAGTTTAGTATTAATTTACAGGCTATAATGTAAGAAGATCACTGCTAAATTATGAATCAGATAAACCTTTTCTGCCCACTGGTGTTTATTGAACATACCTTCCACGTACCACCAGGCATATACACTTGTAAGCTGGTACACAGGCGGCTACTGGAGGTATCTGCAAAAGTAAACGTCTATTAAATGTTACTGATGATACTCCTTTAATGGTTGGCATAATAAATAATAAACAAGAAAAAACAGATACCTGGGCCTGCCACAAGAAGGCAACTTTGATAATGGTTTACACAGAAGTGGATTAATACCATATTTCCTCACAAATTCATCATTGCCTTAAGGATGCTTTCACATTATGTGCACACTAGCAAAACATTGAGAAACTGTGGAATACTACTTTGATAGTAATTCACTGGTGAATCATGATGCATTTGACTGGTTGAGAAGTTGACAGCATAGCCCTGACTACTCTAGCATCACTTGGTGAGGAGTGAGTAAGCCAGTATTTAATGTATCCTTGACAATCAGCTGCCAAGAAGCAACTCTGAGCTGTGTTTGATGAGGGAGCTGTATTATGGCCATGAATGCTCTGGTGACTCCTAGAGAGAAATCCCAGTTCCTGCTGTCATCAGCTAAGCCTGCGGATGACAAGAACCATGTGAGATTTATTCCCAGAAGGCTGAGGGGTGTTGCTGCTAAATGTAATGGAACTGAACTAAGTTCCCAGCTATAATGGAAAAAGGCAGAAAGCGGTAAACCAGAAAATGAAAGCTAGAGCTAAGCACTGTTTTGGGATAGTGAGTTTTTGATGACAGAGTGTCTCTGTGACATGACTGCACCTGGAAACCTTTGATGTATATTGGGCTTATGGCAGGTTTGGCTTCAACAATACTCTGTCTGGGAGAGAAACACCTAGTTTTGACTCTGAGTTGTTAGCAAACTAGCTGACATTATAAAGCAATCAGAGAAACAGCAAACTGCTGATAAATTGCTGTTTTTTTTCTGTCTGTAGACTTTGTATGAGTATTATAAGTATGCACGTATCTGGAATAGATACAGACTGTATCTGTGGGAGCGCCGTGCAGCCATCTAGACAAAGAGCAACATACTTGGTGTAGAAATCTATGTTCTGCTGAGCGGAGGCAGCTGGATTAAAAATAACCGAAGCCCTCTCATTTTCTCTCCCTGTTATGTGTGCCTGTGTAGTACAGTGGCATAGGAGTATGAATAACAGTGAAAATAACTCAGACCACCTCTTTTAGAGACTAACTAAGCTTTTAGCCAGTGCTGGAGGCATCAGAGACAATGCTGTTAAAAGGGGAGGGAGAAATTCTACTGGAACTGTGAATTTTGTACAGTGAATACAGTTACATTGTGAAGTCTCAGAAGATGGAGATGCAGTTTGCATTTTCGGTTGGGATTTTTTTTTGTTGTTGTTTTTTTTTTTTAAGATTTAATGTTCAGATGACATATGACATAAGCCCTGCAAGGTGCAATCCATAGAGGTATCATGACTTTTATTGCCTTCCTCTCTCTTTCCTTCTCTCCTCCCACTAACTCATACTCATAGCCTGTCTGCTTTGGCACTCTTGCTATTAGTCCTTTCACCACGTCTCTACAATATATTTTTTCGGTTTTTTTCATCTGATAGATAACTAATTTGCTTTGCTCACTTCTAGGAAGTTTTTTTTCTAGCTGTAAAGTGCTTTCTTAAATCTTGCTTTTGTTAACTTATTTTAAAATATTAAAAATGATGTTCAGAGTTCTTTAATCTGTGATACACTAAGTGTCCATGTGTATCTCTGTCCATGTCTTGCTTCTACTTTAGTCTCCCCTGCAGAGCTTGTGGTGCTCCTGTGAGTAGACAGTGCAAAAGCCAAGTATTCCCTTGGGTCTTGAGATACAGAGTGAAATACTGCAAGCTTTCAGGAATCATAACCTGGCTGGTGAGAGCTGTGTGCATATCCCATTACCACTGCACACATTCTCTCTCCCTGTAGCCCGTCTGATTGAAGAGCTGTGGTGAGAGAAAGGAGTGCTTAGAAGAGCTGGCAGCTGCTGGATGGGACTGCTGGCAGCACTCACCTGTCTTATGCGGCCCTTAGTTGCAGCGTGGGAAGAAATGCTGACATAATAGGATCACTACTCTTCTCTACTGTGTAGCTGTTACTAGGGCCAGAAGAACCTAGCAGCAAAATCACTTACTCTCTGCAGTAGACTTCCCCACCTGTTTGGATTCTACTTACTACTTCATGCGCACAGCAAATATGAGGCTCAGAACCCGTGCTGTGTATTTCTTCTTCTACTGCTTGAATATTGAGCCTTGATGTTTCTACTGGTAAGGAAATAACAGGGTTGACTGGACATATTCCTAGGTGCAATTTAATGGATTGCAGTATATAAGACATCTAGTAGTCCCTTTCATCCTTCGAATACAAAGTCTTGGACTGCCTATCTAGCACAGTAAAACAGGTGATGCAAAGGGCTGTAGTTGCCCTCTATAAATATGACAGGGTGAATAGTGGGAGAAAAAAGTACTGCTTACATCGAAGAATGATATTACTGTACAAGTGGACAGGTGTAATCTGACCACAGGTGAACTGCAGTGGGAAGCAAGTAGAGAATGATGGCTGCTTTGCCTCTGTTTGGGAGCAGAGCCTGTCAGCTGCCAGCTCCTCAAGTGCTGCTGCCCTTGTGAAAAGCACAGCCTATGGATCCACAAGCGTCTGGAACAAACCCAGCAATTCCTGGCACTTCTTTGAGTGAATCCCATGTTATGTATACAAATACTTCCACTGGTTTTCTCCGGCACATGGAATTTTTGCTTCATACGTACAGAACTTCTGCTAATATTTGTTAACTGAGCTGTACAAAAGTAAACTCATAAGCAGAGGTAGGCAAATATTCTCAAGGGTGAAGTTTTTCTTTGTTTGTTCCAAAAAGGATCTCTTGTCAAAAAGGAAACTGAGTGGGAAGGTATTCACCAGCTGGATGAAGAATTGTGTGGTTCCTTGTGTATGTGAGAGAAGGCACTAACCCTCAGCTGCATGGGAACTGAGTTCTCACCTGGGATACTGTGATCACTGATCATAATAATCTCTTCTTTTCCATGCCAGTTCCTGCAGGCCCTGGAGCACTGATGAGGTAGGTAAAGGCTGGTGCTTTCAATCTGTAAACTCTTAACTTCAACCTGAAACAAGTTATTTTTGATGTCTGTGAAATTGAGAATATTTCCCACACAAGCCTATATTTAAGTTCTCCTGGTTTCAAGCAGATCTTTAGGAATCTAGTCTTAATATAATATCCATATTATATGAAAGGATCCTCCATTACCAGAAATGAAAGCATTTCAAGACACTTGATACTATATGTGTATCAAGGTACTCAGAATCAGAGGCTACTTTTGTGGGGATGATTGATTGATCACCTGAGTGGACATCCCAGGCTGGAGAGCTCGATAGGTCAAACTCAGTAATTAGTTGTAATACTAAAATGTCTGAAAATGTGAAACATTTCATTATCAATCTGAAGAGTGCTCTGTTAGACATCAATATAAGATGATATGAATACTTCTTGCAAGCTTATGCAATGTATGTGTCAGTGGTATAAAGTAGCATTGATTTCAAGGAGAACAAACAGGAAAGTCTTAACACTGGCTTCAAAGTCTTCAATATCGAGAGGAACTTTTTCTCAGCATTCCAGCAATTTCTCCATCTGTTGTGCCCTTATGCCAAGTTAAGAAATACTGTGTTTGGAAGAAGTGAAATTTCAATTTCCAGTAAAAATGTTTTGATTCTGCAGAACTTTATGCATACATAACAAAATGTTCCTCTGTCTAAATGTTTAAAACAAATGTTTATACAAATTGTCATCTGTTAAAGTGCCCTGAGAGCCCTGGGCACTGGGTGTTGACAAGTGGAAATTCATTTTTACCATGAGTGTACTGGTGGGAATTCTTTTATGGTTAAGGGAAGTTTTCCAGGACATCTCTGAGAGGCACCAATCTCATTTGCCATGCTAGGTCATCATGCATGCTTGTTCACTTTGAACAATCTCATCTGTTCATTTTCCTTATCCATTGAATAGCAACAGGATATTTTCTCCACTTTCCCCCTCCCTCCCATAGGTTTTTAGAAGTCTTTATGGAATAACTTACCTTAAGACTGGGGGGGAAATTCCAAGTTCACTTGGAAAGCTCTGTTTTCACATCGGCATAACAACTGAGGTCAACTGATCTCTTCTCACAGTCAGCCTGAATGTCTTCTTGCAGTTCTCATGCATGTGGAGTCCCCTGCCTTGGCCTGGCCTCCAGGTTTTCCACACCCATTCAGGTTCAGACAGACAGACAGTCTGGGACCACCTGGGGCTGTATTCATCTGCCCCTGTGCCATGCTGTTGTGAACTATACACATATAGCTGGCAAATGTCTTAATCTCAGCCAGCGTGCAACCTCTTTGAGAAGCTGCAGCAAGTTCTGTTGCGGTGCTGGAACTGCTGGTGATCTGTGGTTTGCGTGAATCCTGACCCATCTCTGAGTCTGATCTGAGAGACTTAAGAAGTTTGGGTATCAAACACATCTCACCAAGAAACAGTGGGAGCATGGATACAGTTGTTTTAGTATAAAACAATTGATTTTTTTTTTATTCAGGAAGACAGAAATATGCAGTATTTAGGTATTAAAAAAGCCTCCAATCATTGTCTTACACTAGTTCATTTCCAAAATGGCCATTTGTGCTGTTTAAGTTACTGTTGGAACAAACTGAAAGTACACTGGAAACCAGCGTTCACTTCATTTCTTTCTTTTGCTCAGATAATAAGGTTTCTTCCAATATGTGCCACGTAACAGAAGGCAGCATAGCATGTTCGTTGTGTTCTCACATCTGTTGTGGGCCATATTTCAGTGCAGGAGAACTTAAGAAAAGAAAAAAAGAAGGGAAAAAAAAAAGGCTGGGTTAGATGTTGTCTGTCAGAATGTAGATATTCTTTATAATTCCCTTTTCAAAGGGAAAATAAGCGTGACATTTAAGTCATTACTATAAACGTAATCAAGAAATGTAAATATATGCACAGAAATAATCCTAGCCAGCCTGGGATTTTAAATGACACATCATCATATTAAATTGAGAAATGATATAAAAGGAAGTAAATAACGACATGTTTTTAAAGGAAATTAAGAACTTGAAAACTTCTACAGCAGATTTAAGAGGAATAATAAAACAACCATAGAAAAACGCTGATTTTGAAATGTTGGAGTCTGGCAACTTCTAATTTACAAGCAGAGAAAAGGGGGATTTTGCACCAAAATAAAAGGAAAATGAAGGAAAAAAACATAATAAATTAAAAATCATGTATGTATCTGTTGATAAATATTTTATGTGGAACAATTGTAGAAGAAAACTGAAAAGGCGGCATTAAAGGTAGGGTGTCCTTGCCAGGCTATTGGATAGGTGCACCCTCAGCAATGACTTCCTTACTTTCTTTATTGCTTGTCCATTGCATCCTGGAATTGGAGAGGTACATGTGTACATTACACGCAAGCAGATGAATAAAGTCCTCAGGGCTGTTAGACCTAGAAGTGCTTGTCTGCTTCAAGCTAGGCATGTGTAAGTGCTTTACTCATTTGTGGCCTTCTAAATAATGGAACAAATATTGTCCAGAGCAGTACACAGGATGCAGTGTTTAGCAACAACTTTATCAAGCTTATAAACTTCTGAGCTGGGATAAAATTATCGTGTGTTTGTCACTATTTTCTTCCCATGGATAGGCCCTTCTTTACGTGAAAGTATTTAACTACAGACATAGCTGGGATATCATAGTTTGCAAGAAAAAAACTCTCATTGCAAATATTAATTTAGGTGCAACTAAGTCCTAGGCCCTTTTCTAAAGGAAAGCAAAACAAAACACAACCCCAAAGCAATAACAACAAAAACCTCTAACCTTTTAGGCAGTATGGAGATTACTGAGAGAGTAATGAAACATTTGTATGTATAATGATGCTGATAGTGAAAAGAACATTTCCAAATGCTTCCAGCTGTTAGAGATAATAACTGCGACCCAGAACATGAGGTGCTGATCTCATATACTCATATGTTAACCATTAATGTAAACATTTATTTTTTGCTTCAGATTTTGTTTCGAAACTACTACTATGACAAAGTTATTCAAACTTTTCTGAGGGAAGCACAGTCACATTCCTGGTGAACCAAATCACTCAGTGCTGAGTAACACGATTTCATTGGTGTAAACACCTTCAAATTCGTCAGGCAGACGGCGGAAATTCAGTGGGCTCTGGGCAGGGTTTTCGAAATAAGTGTTGAAATTGAAGAACGGAGACAAAACAGTTAATTTTAAAGAAAACTGACAGCCTGCACAGTACAACTAGGAATCATAAGGATTCAAAGCAACAGGCTGGAAGTAGATTGGCTGCTGCATGGCAATACCGTTTTTCATTCTTTTTTTGTTTCGTATACTAAATTTAGTCCAAAAATTACAGACAAGTTTGAGAAGTTACTTGAAAGCCAAAGGAGTGAAATTGCTTTACTACAACATTTTTAAGACAAAGGAAAACATCCCAACGTGGCTATTAGTACCAGAATTTAATGCTGTCTTTTTTGTTGTAAGCCAATAGTCACAGGAAAAAAATGGGATGGATAAGCAAAAGTGTCATCAGTGATTTACATCTCTGAAGGAGCCACAGATTTGTCTGATGACATTCCTAGATAAAGTAGGAGCAACTTTATTGTGAGCAGTTTTCCATGCAATAGGGAGAGGGGAAAGTTCTTTCCTGTTCTCCCAGCAGTGGTCACAGTCAGTCTTATTGTGTTGGAAATTCCTCTGCGATCAAAACATGATATTCTGTTTAAAAATGTGTTCAGACAAAATATACCTATCATTCAAGAGACTTTGGTACCATGAGGAGCACATGTACATTTTACCTGCAAATTCTGTTTTTAGCCATAGAGCTCATCTCTGTCTTCTCTTTGCTATGCTCAAGGTAGTGAACTTTACTGAACATTCTCTTTTCTGTGCATATTCATACTGAATGATATATTCTGTCATGAAATTAATTCCTTAAGCTCTTCAAGAAGTTTGAAGCTCAGTCGTATGGAAGTCAAGGATAGTCCCTTGTGTTTGCGCTTCCTCCAAGTCTTCATTTCACTCATAAGAGAAAATAGGTGCAGCTTGTTAAAGTGCAAATATTTCTGAGTATTTGGAATATTCAGTTCTAAAGAATATATGTTGTGTTAATATGCAAGATCAAGTTTGTGATCATTTGAAAGCACACTTAACACAAGAGAGCATCCAAGTCAACATATGTACAGTCATGTTGGCTGAAAGACAGTGTATTAACATTCCAAGGGCTAATCATATTTTATGTCCTTCAAGTGTAATTATAATTAGAAACAATACAATATTTCTGTCTTCCTAATTAAAAATTAACCCAGAATTTGGAGAAGAAGAACGTATACTAAAAGCTATTCAGAAACAACAAAGTTGACATTGTTGCCTGAATTATAGTTGAAGGAGCATTGCAGGATTATTCCCAGGTTCCTCAGTATAGCAAGCGTCTCTCCTGTAAGAAATAAATTAACTTCCAAGTCTGCTTTCTGGATGAAGCTGTTTTGTGGTTTCCTAACTGATTTTTCTTCAAGATAGGAGAGGATGCAAATATGTGTCAAAAATTATTTCCTAATTCTTTGGAATAAGAATGAACCTTTTCATGCTCTGAGCACATCCATAAGCCTCAGTCCATAGTTAATGAGTTAGACACTACAGTTAAAGGAAAGCAAGGTTTGGTTTAATTTGGAAGAGTGGGTGAAAGAGAAGTCAGATTCAGTGTAACCATTGACCTCCAGAGCTGACTCCAGAGCCCTGCGTGAGGTACTGACCTAGGTTGGTAGACTGGGTGTTGTTTGGTGATTGTTTTTTCTATTTTTATTTTTTTGTGGTTGTCTCCCTGGCAAATTGGCAAATTGAGAAACATGTGGATAGGAATGGCAGTGTTTCTCTGATGAAAGAGTTGTGTCTGATTTCTCACCCAATTGTTTTCATCTCCCCGGATATCTCAATCTGGATGTGGATTTCTCACTGATCTTGTATGTTCTAAACTCTGTAAGGTAATTTCTTCAGCTTTTTCATCCTCTTCATCATTTTGTAGATTTCCCTCACATCGTTCCTAAAATATCTTTTTTTCAGCTCCTGATCTTCTTAATAGTGCTTTATAAAGGAGCCTTTCTATATCATCCCCTATTGTCTCCTTTTTTGAGCTTTTCCTAGTTGCTTTATGTCCTGAAAGACATAAAGGGCAACATATTCTAGGTGGCTCTCCTTGAGCAGAGGGTTGGACCAGATGGCCTCCAGAGGTCCCTTCCAACGTTAACCATCCAACAGTTTTGTGTTTGTTTTGGCATGATGCAATGTTTTACTTTTCTGTATTATGTCTTCTGATGTGCATTCTACTTCAACAATTTCAAATCATATTTGAATTTTGGCTGTAGCTGAACTTTGAGTTAATGTTTTCACAAGTGTACTTGACGTAACTATAAGGTCTTCAAGAAGTGATAATGAATTCAGATGCACCTCCGTGTATCTGTGGTTAGGAATTCGCCCTACCCTACATTCATTTCTTTTCACTTACTGAATAAATGACTTTCATCTTCAGGCAATTTAATTTCCCGGTAACTCATTCTAGTGAGAAGTTTTTGCTTCTCTATTCAGTCATTTTTAGAATTGAATTGATGATCATGAGTACATATGTGTCATCTGTGAACTTGGCAACATCTGTGAACTCATTATTAGTCCATTTTCCATGTAACTTCTAAAAGCGTGGATCAGCAAGAAAAACCTCAGAGCAGATTCTTCCCATCTCAGTGCATTTATTTATTTCTGCCTGGCTGTCTATCTCGTAATCAGTTGTTGATCTGGAAGATTATTTCTCTTGGTGCATGATAGTTTCTTTTCTTTTGGAGTAGCAAGGGATTTTGCTCAGCAGCTTTGAAGAATGTGGCATATAGCCAAATATTTTGGAGGGTTTTTTTGAAATTTCAGTTATTTGTTGTGTATTTTTTTTTCTCTTTCTTCCTAGAAATATGCTTTAAGTTATATAAACTTGTTGAAAGCATGAAAATAGTGAACAACATTTTCTCCATGGAATACTTTAAGACTTCTGTGTTACACAGTCCACATATACTATAAAGTATTAATGTTATAATCCAAGTATTACGACTGTCTCAGAGAACATCTTTAAACAATAAACCTTTCACATTTCTTCTGTATTGCAATGTGCAGCATAAAAGACCTGAAATGATATATTTAAGGGATATCAATTTTAACTCTAAATGTAAGTTTTCTCTGTGCTTTGAAGATATGCTTAACAATATTCTGATTTTGAAACTGCTCATACAAAACAAGGGTGAAAGCACTTGATTCCTGGTCTAGACTGAAGAGTTAGAAGGCAGACACCCTGCCATAATCCCAGTGACACTTACATGTTTGCTTGCTGCTGTAGAAGGTGCTTTGAAGAGGACACCTGACTGCAGTACCTGCTCATGGTGTTGTGCTCCTACCACATTGAGAATGTTTACAAAGTGGCATGAGTGGAACAAGGAGAGGTGGAACTCCTGGATAGACTTGTAGCTGGTGTTTACCTGGGAATTGGAGTGCCATGAAGCCTAGGAGAAGGTTGAAACTCCTTCCCAAGTCAGACTGGTTCTGCCTGATTGCTGGGTTACAACAGATGCTGCTGCAGTGGTCTTGTGGATGGGCTCCTGCTGACAGGAGTTTGTGAGTGGCAGGCCTGGCTCCAGCAGGGATCCTGAGCAGAGAACAGCCTAGCCCAGGAGTGCTTCCTGCTCAAGAAATAAACCAAATGCTGTTTCTTTGCTCTGCTGGCATCACAGGGCTCAGAAGTCCTTGGCCATTCCCTCCCTGACAACATGAATCCAAACCATCTGTGTATGTGGTCAAGGGTAGGGGGGGGGGTTGTTCTTCCACTCTCCAGGGGCAGAGTGGGGAGCCCAGGAAGCATGGTGTACTCCCCGGGCCAGCTTCTGTGCTTGGAAGTGGCTGGGCCAGGCACAGAGTGCTGAGATTAGGCCAATAGCTGCCAATGAGACCAAAAATGTCTTCTTGGTATGCCCATGTGTGAATAGTGAAGAAAGACTTAAAATTCAGGCACCAGATCAACTTCACATTAGCTTTTAAGGATCAGTATAATAAATGCTTGGGTAACTTCAAAGAAGACAAGACACTGATGTGGCCGAGATTCTTCCTGGATCAGGCAGTGGCCAGCTGGGGAGGGAGATTTTGGGATGTTGGGATTCAACCACAACATTCAATTTATTGTTTTGTGGGTCTGGCCAGCTGTTGCTGGACAAACTCCAGCCCAAGCAACACTATTAACACCAGTGTAGTATTAAGAAGTAGGTATTACTTTTATTACAGCGCTAGATACGTGAGGGGTATTTCCAGCTAACATAAGAAAGTACATCCCTTATATACATTTGGGTAGACATTGCAAACCTATGCCTACGTGTTTAATGAGAGACCTGCAGTCGTCTTGGGGTCTCACCCCCACCTCTCCCATTCAAGCCTATTTGGTCAGTTAACAGCAGGGCTAACCTCCCTTCCTGCAGGACAGATAGATAGCTCTGGTGCAGACCTGTTCCACAGTGAAGCAGGGAATCGCTTTGGCTGATCAGGGGAATCCTGGCAGTGAGGAGGGGGCCGCAAGGAACTGCCAGGCGCCTTTTTCCCTCTGAGAGCAGCTGACAGAGCAGTTGATGGGGCAGGGCTTGGTATATAAAAGTAGCCAAACCACCCCTTTTTGTCTTTCCTGAAAAGTCAAATGCATCAACAAGGAACTGAATGACTGAGCTCATAATCCTCCAGCAGCACAGTGTTCATCAGGGCCCATTGGAGATTGTGTATTTCTTTGGCAAGCCACAATGATGGGGCCTAATGACAGCCCATGTCAAGGTGGTGTGCATTGAGGGATCCCTCCCAGAGAGGCAAAACTCTCCCCAGAAGAAGCACAGGGAGAACAAGGGAGTCCCAACCCATCCCATACCCCCCCAGGTGAGAAGAGCAGAGCCTCTGGCAAGTGGCAGCTCTGAGGTGGTGTGGGCAGAGCTGGGAGTGATGGCGGCCAAACCTCTATGTGTACTAAGGCAGATCTCAGGGAGCACGATGACCAGGAGTTCTGTGAACGGGATGGGCAAACAGGACATGGCACAGCTGTTGGTGTGGCCTCTTCCCCACTGAAGAGGTCAACCCACCTAACACTCTATGCCTAACACTCATCAGTGGAACTAGACAAGCCATGGTCTCCACCTGGCCGAAAGCCATTGCCAAGACTGTTGCAACCCAGATAGAGCACCCATGCAAACATGTGGCTGTCCAGGTCTGCAGGGAGTGCCTGAACCTGGCATAAGTACTGGGAGGAAGTGAGGATACCCTTGCGTGCGATGTGAGTAGGTGAACAATCTTCTCTGTCTGGTAGCACAACTGTAGGAGCAGGTACAATGATTAAGAAGCCCCAGAGAGTGTGAAAGGGTGACTGACTGATGGAGCCATTCCCTGACATCCCTGCAAGAGAGGCACAGGGAGGACACTCTGCAAGTAGCAGTGGATCCCCTGCCCTCTAGCAGCCAGGCAGAAGGAGGGAACCTGGGAGACAAGGAGGAATAGGAACAGGTTGCCTGGGCTCTAGTGACCGTGCAGTCATGGAGTTCACACTGCTGAAGGATATCAGACAGGCAAAGAATAAAATCTCAGGAAATCAAGGCCCCATGCTTGGATTTGTTGAACTTCATGAAGTTCTCCTGGGCTTGCTGCTAGAGCCTGTCTAGGTCTTTCTGGATGGCATCCTGTCCCTTGGGAGTGTCAATGGCTTCACACAGCCTGATGTTGTCTGCAAACTTGCTGAAGGTGCAATTGACCGCTGTCAGTGTCATTCATGAAGATGTTAAAGAGCACTGGTCCCAGTACTGAACCCTGAGGGACACCACTTATCACCAACCTCCATCCAGACATTGAGCCATTGACCACCACTCTCTGGGTATGATCTTACAACCAGTTCCTCATTCATTGAACAGTCCACTCATCAAATCCATATTTTTCCAATTTGGAGAGAAGAATGTTATGGGGGATCGTGTCAAAGGCCATACTGAAGACCAGATAGATGACATCAGTGTCTCTCTAGCTGTCCAGTGATGCAGGTACACCATCACAGAAGTCCACTAAGTTGGTCAGGCAGGATTTGCCCTTGGTGAAACCATGCTGGTTGTCTTGTATCACCTCCCTCTCTTCCACGTGCCTTAGCATAGTTTCCAGGAGGATCTGCTCCGTGATCTTCCCCAGCACAGAAGTGAGGGTAGTTCGCTAGGTCATCCTTTCTAACCTTCTTAAAAATAGTTACGACATTGCTTTTTTGCAGTCACCAGTGAATGTATGTGATGTAGAAGGGATGAGAAATGAAAGCAGAAAAGATGCTCAGGAGAAACAGAAAAGCATAGGAACAGAAAAGCTGAGATAATTTTAAAACCACTCATCAGTGGTACCAATCAAGTATACATGGAGATGGAAGATTGGGAAAGCCTCCTTTTATTGACCTTTTGTATTACTGGAGAGCACTGTGCCTTCACACAAATCTAATTTTCTAGCTGTGATATTTTTGTGGGAGAAGAGAGAAGGAAAATAGGAAGGACTAGACTGAGCCTAGCCCTGGGCAAGTAATAAATAAATGAGATGGGTTCCATATACACCACACATACTGGTACAGCATGTGCATCACAACAGCCTTGGGGTATATGGTCTCTTACAAACATCTGTATTTTATGAGCTTGTACAAACTAATTTGGGGCATGCTCATGTTTGATGCTGGTTGAACCAGCTGTACTTTTGGTTGCATGGAATTCTGTAGTTATTTCCTGTCTAATTTATCTTTGCTGTTATCAAATCAGGTCATCAATTGAAAATATGGTGGGTACTCAAGCCAACTGAGAAGAATAGCTGCTGTGGTCCAAAGCAATAGCTAGCATCCTTACAGGAAATCTATTTGCTGGAGACACAGCAGCAAAAACCTTTGTCTTTCTTTGGATATAGCTAATTACTATCCAAAGCAAATTCTACCTAATTTGCAAGAATTCACACAGTAGCATACTTTGGCCACAGACTACTCCAAATTAATCATGGAAGATCAAGACAGAATGTCTTAAGTCTGTCAGAGTCAAAAGAGACAGAACATCATGATAATCAGCCAAGTCCTCTAAACATGATGAAGATTAATTTATTTTAATATATTCGATTCTTCGCTACTTTTCCTTTTATCTTTTTTTTTTTTCCTGTAATTTTTCAAATACATTGAGGGCAAAACAAACTATAAAACTACTTAGCATGTGTTCTTCCAGGCATTTTAAATTGCCAGGAACCATCTAATATGTAGCCAAATTATTTGCACAGTTTGCTGAGTTGGAAAAAGTACATGTAACTGACACAAAATTAAGCAGCTTCCGTGGGCTGCTGATCTTTGGGGATTCTTACTTGAAAACATTGAGCTAATAGAACTACCACATGTGCTGGCTACCAAAGTGCATCTTGTTACTCATTGCTATGTTCATTGCCTATGGAAACTTACTTTTTTACCTAATGTTAAAACACGGCACTTCTTTCTGTAAACATCGTAAGAGCTGGAAACTTCTTAGTAAGAAACATTATTATAGTCTCCAGCCATATTTTAAGATGATGTGTTCTAAGTTCACTTATACTGTCTTTCTTAAATGTGTAATTATAAATATAGGAAACATTCCCTGTAGCAATGGCAATGTGTGTCAAAGTCTGTTTCTTCAGTTTTTTGGTACTCTCTCACGTGCTTCAGTACTTCATAAATATCAGCAGGACCTTTGAGGAAAACTTGACTTGCAAGAAAATTATTTGGATGATACAATCCGTAGTGATATAGATAGTCAAATTCTTGCTACAAGGGTGCAAAATACAAAATACTCAGAGGCTGATGGTGTTGAAACAGACATAGAAATACAGAAGTCATTAAAATCTGCCTTATTCAGACTGCTTTTAGGGAACACAAAATAAACATTGCTTTTTTCTCATTGACTCTTAAGCAATATGAAAACTAATGAAGGGGAAAACTGGAACTCTTCAGTCTTCTAGTCGTGGTGCTGTAGGGAGCATTTGAGTATGACTATGCACTGTGTATTGCCTTCTATCCAATTTTATTTTTAAGGTTCTACCAAGTAAAAATGACAATTACTCGGTATTCACTTTTCATTCATATAAATAGGAAACAGAAAAGAACATAAATACTGCCACGCCAAATCAGATCAATTGTACATTTTGCCTTTTATTTTTTGCCTTGCAATGACCAGTAGCAGACACTTAATACCAATTTCATGGAAATAGATTGTGCTTAACATGCTCATTTTCCTGGAATAAGTTTATAGCAATCACTGCTTATAAGCTTTCCTGCACTACAGGTCTCATCTTGAACTATCATGTTAAGTAGTCTTTGATTAATTTATTCTCCATGAGGATGCTTTTTAATGCCTTTTTGAACCTTCTGGACTTCTGACCTCCACAACATCCTATGATAATGAGCTCCACAATTTAATTTTGCATGAGTTTTAATTATGTGTGAAAAATGACTTCCTTTGTTTGCTTTAAACTTTCTGCCTGGTGAATAAATTGGGTACTTCCTGATACTTACAGTAAAAAAAATAGTAAATAGTGCTTCTCTATTCAATTCTCCACGTATTTCATGTTTTTAAAGACCTCTATTATCTCTCCCTTTTGTTATCTCTGTCTAAACTGAAGGGACTGTCATCTCTTCCTCCATTAAAATGACTTCACATCTTTGCTCAGCTTTGTTTCCAAGACACATACAAAGATGAGAAGGTGAAGGTGATGATGCACTTGATGATAATAACTCATACTAAAATGACAGTGACTCCATTCCTTTTCCATTTTAGTGGAAATTTTGACCAGTCCAGTCCTTCTGACTACTGGACTGTCTTAGAATGAGTAATTCCTTTTATGTACACAATTCTTTATATCCCTAGACCATTCAAGTTCCATGACAAGTGCATGGCTTTAACTTCAGAGATTCTGGTTAAATTTCTGTTCTGGAATTACTCTATGACCTTTAGTTTCCCTTGCCTCAGTCTAGTATCAGCGTACTTATCTATGATTATGTTTGTATCTAAGAGTTACAAAGTGTAATGTAACTGCTAGATGTTCTTGACAGTCTGACACAGTCACTCCTAGAACAAAACTGTTTTCTTGACCTGCTTGGATACAAATAGGCTACTAATGCAAATACCTGATTAATAGAATTCACGCCCATAGAAACTGAGATTTCTGTGTCCAGCTTTGTGTCACTCAATGAAGACATCTAAGTAACCTGATTTGCAGCTGGCAGCTGCTTTGGGTGTCACCGTTACTGCCTGAGTCAGTCATAGGCATGTGCAGAAAGAGTTTTGGGAAATGATAGATCCAGAACTTCTATTAAAAGTGCTGTGCACAGAGAAGTAACTCAAATTCCAGATGTTTTGTGTTTGCTTTTATTTCCAAACATGGCTCTCATTCTTAATCAAAACAATCATAACTGCAACAAATCCTATTTTTATCACATTGATGCTTTTGTCTTCTTTTGCTTAAATGTTGCATTTTATGATGTCATTCAGTGATCCTTTTCCATTAACATTTATTGGGTGTATAGAAGTTAATCTGTGAAGGAAAGCAAATGTGTTATTGTCTCAGGGACTTTAAATTACATTTCCAGTGACATTAAAATATACAGACATGGACAGCTTGTCAATGTCAATGTGAACCTTTCTGGGCTTTGGTTTCTGTTATATTTTCAAACCAGGTTCCCTTGGTTTTGTCAATCTTTTGGTGATTCTTATTCAAGTCCATCAAGTTAAGTTCAAGTTTTAAGTATTCTGGAAAACAGACTATGTTCAAACCGTAAAATAATTCACAGTTTGTTTCCGTATTTATAAAAAACTTACTTTGATTCAGCTAAAATTCAGTGTATTTTCCTGGAATCTGAACACTTGTGTTTATGGGAAGAATAAATGAAGAAAAATCCTGGTTGTTTCCATGAAATCGGGTAATGAGTAATTTTCTTCCATTCTACATTACAAAATTAACAATGTTCAGCAATTCATTGAAATATGATAGTCATGGCAGTTAGTTGATGTTCTACTAGGATCAAACTGTGATCTTAAATTGTTCTGTGGCTATGGAGCAAACATTTTGTACATCTACCTTATCAATATGAATCTCACCTTGATCCTCCTACTTTATCTAGACATAACAGTGAACATATCAAGCTGAGACCTATTTTTGAGAGGAACATGTAATTCTCTCAAACATAGCATATGGAATGGTTTACTTTTTGTATGTTAAATGTTTCTGGCTCAGAAACAGTTGTCATAGGCCAGCAAAAGATCTAGACAATTTGACACTAGGCCTAGATCTGAGGGAGGGTTTGCAATTGCAGAAGTCCACAGTGGTATGGGTATGTTGCTCTTAGTGGAGGTTTTCAGCTCGTCCTTTTGAAGAGTTCCTGAAACAAAAAACAAACCCCAGAAGCCCATAGTTAGTCTATGTAAAAGTCCATGACATGTCCCTAGAATAAGTAGGAGACAGGCTTGGATGTGGGCAGGCACAAGGACCTGAGGAGCTGAGGCCAATATACACTGGGGGGTGCTACTAGTGAAGACGGAAGACACCAATTGGCCCAAAGGATGTATAAAAGAACATAAAGGAAGTACAGACATAAATAATCATTTAATTATTATCTCTCTTTTTAAGGAAGTTCTTTGACTTAGCACAGCTTAGTTTAGAAACAGACAATAGGTATCTCTCAAGAATTTTTTTGTGCAAACTTCATATCTCGGTTCGCATTATAAATTGCCTGTGAGACATTATTTTCTCAGCTGCATATGCAATATTTATATTGTAATTTTGTAAAATTAATATTGATAACTGATTTTGCAGAGATTATTGCTGCATGCGATACTAATAGCCTCTTCAGTTTAAATTAAGAGGATGACAGGTTTGTTTCTTTGAAAATATCAATATCTTATATAAAAAGTTTTCAAGGATTTGTGTTTATAATTCCTAACTACTTTAAATCAATATTCTGTAATAATTATTTGAGGTGCTCTTTGAGATGCAAACTGAAAATGAATGCAAACTTAGTTGAAATGAATGATCATAATATTTTAAAGTAATCATTTTCTTTCAGAAAGGACATACACTTTGAAAAGCCTTAAATTCAGTGGCATTTATCTCATTAGTCAAATTTTGAGAGACGTATATAGACACATACAGAAATATATATAGACTTGAGTCTTGTCAGGTTCAAGAATTTTGTAACATTTTTTTTTCTCCATTAGTAGTGATGACTTTAACTTATTATTCATGTATTTGCCTGTAAGCTATACATTGTAAGTCTTTGCTTCAGTTGGGTCCTAGGTAATTAACTGGAAGATTTCTTGAGGGTGGAGTTGCAATATATTGTGCTCAGAGGCATTACTTGATTTCCTGCTTTTTGTGAACTTAGAGACTATATGGGTAAAATTTAACACTTGGCCAGGTAAGCCTAGAAATTTACAAGTCCATAGTTCACAAAATCACCTCTGCTGTGGGAAACAGATGTTATCTTCCAGATCCAGAATTAATATCTTGGAAAGTAGAGGTGGCCTGTATGTCAGTTTTTTTCCTGAGTATTTCTCAGGGATGTCAGTGTTTAAAGTAATGATATTTAACATTGGGATTTGCCCAACGATTATCATTTTAGTTAGATTTTACTCTTACATTTGATTTCTTACAATTCAGAATTTTATTTTTTTAAATGTATTATTTATTGTAAAACAAAGAATATTCCTCTGCTTCCAAAACTATGCAATGACCCATAGAATCAGAGAAAGATCTAGGTTGGAAAAGACCTTCAAAACCACCAAGGCCAACCATCAAACTTACCTTAGACTCCCATGACTAAACCATGTCCATTGCTGCCACATTCACATGTCTCCAGGGATGAGGACTCTGCCACTGCCCTGGGCAGCCTGCTCTAATGCTTGACCACTCTATCTATGAAGAAATTCTTTCTAATGTCCTATCAAAACCTTCTGTGGCACAGCTTTAGACTGCTGAGAAGTCTGTAGGTCTTAAATATCACTAGATGTGTATGTAAGGACAGGTAAATGGTACAATTTGGATTATTAGAAAAAATGAAGATGCCTTTCATTCATTTTAGAGAAACAGTTTACATGAGAAACAAAATCAGGTAAAACACTGTTCATTTTTGAATTATATATATATTTTTCCCATGTCTTCATCTGTGCTCTCAACAGAAGCTTCTGGAAAATAGTTAAACTTTAATCCTTTGAACACATCAAAAAGAAGGGTTTAACTCGGATGTTATATGCACAGTAATCACAGTCTTATTGCCTTATCCAAAGTCATCAGAGTATAGCTGTTGCTATTTCCTAATCAGAGAATTTTCTGGAGAGAGGATACGCAAAAAAACTGATGGAAACTCATCTAGAGTCCTAGGAAACCTACCCAAGCTTTACTGTCTAGTCATTTCAGTTGATATATTTAATCCCCAGACAAATTAAAGCTGTTGGAAAGACTCCAGTAGTCTCCAATGGGCTTGCCTCAGGCAACTGTAAGATTGCAGTAGGACTCATGAGCTTTTGCCTTAAGTAGAAGTTCTGTAGAAATCAATATAAAATGATATGGTAGAATCTTAGCAGGTATTCATCTTAGTGACATATGCGTGACTTCCTCTACGTACCATCATTGCTGAATACTAAGGAATGAGTGGAACTGAGGTTTGATTAAATATTTCATGCTTACTGAAATGGGCAGGTATAGAAGTTTTGTAGTATAGAGGTGCTAGAAAGCTGATAAGGGCACGGGAATGCAACTATATGCACAGTGATACACTCACTTACACTTTTAGGATTTTATTTTCATAAATCAACCATTTTTTTCACTAAAGTAGTTTCCTTTGTATTGGCAAATTGATTGTATGACATAGACAATTGCAGATGTCACTTCTATTGCATGTAGCAAAGAAAAAAATTACAATCTCAAAGCAAGTCTCAGAGTCCTTCCCTGAGTGCTGTGTTAGACCCTTCACCTCTCTGTGTCTGAAGACATGAATCAGTGCAGACTTCCCATGAGCAGTCGGGAATACCTCACAACATGTAAATGATATGTTAGAAACAATTATCCACTCTTCATTTTCCCTGAGGTTTTCTGAGCCTTTGCACTTAAATATATGAAATGCCTTATTGAACTCAATGAGACTACAAGCAAAATCTTTAGGATTGAGTCATTTGTAATAAGTTTGGTCTTCGGGGTTTTCTCATTGACTTATTTCAATTTATAATGTATTGTAGGTTAGGCAATATTTAAAACACTTCTGATGTAATATTAAAAGATGAAATTGTGGTTTTGGGCTATTACTGGCTAGAAAATTCCAGATTCAGTAATAAATGTCCTGAAGTCACAGTCAATCCAAAAAGTAATCCCATAGGAACATTTGTTTTCTGGCCAAGCACTATAGTTTTCCTATACTTATGGTTTGTGTTCACATTTAGATTTTCCCCAATGGATAATAATTTCTAACAATATGGATTTATATTTCTGTCTTTCCTCAGGGACTCTCCAGCTCTCTGAGGAATGCCATGAAGATGTTTTACTGGATAAAAGCACGGGTTTTGTCCCTCGGGGTCTGTACTGGAACCAGTGCTCTTCAGTATCTTCATCAATGACAAGGGATCAGGTGCACCCTCAGCAAGTTTGTGGATGACACCAAGCTGTGTGGTATGATCAACAATCCCAAAGAACAGGATGCCATCTAGAGAGGCCTAGACAGGCTTGAGCAGTGGGCCCTGGTGAACCTGATGAGGTTCAACAAAGCCAGGTGCAAAGTCTTGCACCTGGGTTGTGACAACACTCACTATCAATACAAGCTGGTGGACAAATGGATTTAAAAACAGCCTTGCCAAATTGACTTGGGTGTACTGATGGATGGTAAGCTGGACAGAAGCCACTGATATGCTCTTGCAGCCTAGAGAGCCAGCTGTATCCTAGGCTGCATCAAAAGAAGTGTGGCCAGCAGGTCAAAGGAGGTAATCCTGTCTATTCTACACCAGTGAGATCTTACTTGGAGTACTTGGTTCAGACGTGGAGTTCTCAGCACAGGAAAAACACAGACCTGTTGGAGTGCATCTAGAGGAGGACCACAAAAATGATCCAAGGGATGGAATACCTCTCCTACAAGGACAGGCTGAGAGAGCTGGGGCTGTTCAGCCTGGAGGAGAGAAGGCTCTGGGGAACACTGATAATGACTAGGTGAAGGGGTGTGGCCAGCCCTGGGAGCACAGGGGAAAGCAATTCACCTGTGTGACCTGAACCCAGGGTCCATCCCTCCCTAACCTCATTTAAGGGCTGGCAACGAATGCAGCAGCATCTCTACTTGGAGATCACCTTCATTTGGAGTTTCTGGGGAGCCCTGTTCCTCAGAAAGGCTAAGCTATTCCTTCTTTATTACTGAATTGTGACCACTACCTTTCTCGTGTGATCTGAAACTAGTTTAAGGCAACTATCCTTACAGGGGCTATAAGAAAGAAGGGGACAGGCTCTTTAGCAGGACAACTTTGTGACAGGACAAGGGGAAATGATTTCAAACTAAAAGGAAGGACAGTTGGATTGAATATAAGACAAAAGCTTTTTTATAATAAGTGTAGCGAAGCACTGGAATAGGTTGCTTAGAGAGGTGGTGAATGTTCAGTCCCTGGAGATGTTCAAGGATGGATGTGTCAGGCTGGATGGGCTCTGAGCAACCTGACCTAGCTGTTGATGTCTGTGTTTATTTCAGGGGAGTTGGACAGGATGATCTTTAAAGGTCCCTTCTAACTCAAATGATACTATGTTTCTATGAAAAGGTTAATTCATGAATGTCCATTGGGGTTTTTCAAATGATTTTGTCCATAGTGGTCCACCATATATAAGCATATTATATAGTGCATAGAAAATTAGGACAATTTCATATCATGTATTCTGACTATGTGGAATCAGCGCCGGCATTCTTGCATACTTATTTCTATATGGAAGTGCTTCAGTTATTGTCTTTGTCTCCTATTAATTTCTTTTCCTTTTTGCCAGGAAGCATGTTTTTTTCAAATGAATCACTATTTTTTTTCTAACACAATTATTTTGTTTAGCTAAATTTTGAGGCCCTCTTAATTATCTGGAAGAAAATCTTGGCAAGAAACAAAACAGATTTTGAATTGCTTTTCAAAGTCCATTTTTACACCCCTTTAAAAAGACTGAGGAAATATTTCAAAGGAGTTCAAAGAGAGGGAGTAGAACATTTGGTGCAGATGTGACTTTATGACATGTGACTGGGAATGAATTGTAATGCAGAATGTACATTTTGACTATCAAATGTAAACAGCTTCGTTTCTTGTTGTTTTTAAGGTTGTTTTTTCTCTTCAATTTATTTCATGGCACGTGTTGTCTGTGTTTCAGCAGATGGATAGGCTCTGGGCTTTGGATTATTAGGTTGTTGTGTGACATTAAATCTGCGATGAGTGTTACATTGATTATATGCTTCATTACAGCTTTCATTCTGTTGCAATTATTTTTAATAGGTTATGTAAAACTTAAACATAATATAAAGTAGCTATTGCAATGCAATTGGATGTTTTGCATATTTGTGGGTTTGTATTTAATAAAAGCTGAGCTAATGCTGCAGCTTTGAGGCATTGAAAAATTCTGTCTTCTCTTGCTTTGTCTATTTGGCATAATCACCTCTATGAACTTCATGAGATATTTGTCATATACCATGGTAAGACTGACAGTATACCATATAAGACTGATGGTTTTTTTCCTAACTATCCAGACTAAAAAATAACACCCCAATACTGAGCCTTATCTTCTGAATTATACATCCTTTCTTCTCTACTCAACTTTTGGCAATCAGTGGCTTAGGGATTTCCTGAACCAGAGGCAGCATCTGGACCATCATATTTTAATAGCCGTTGGTGGATCACTGTGAGCTGACGTTTCTCCATGAATTTGTCTAGTCTCTTTTTAAACTCCATTTATGTTTTTGGCCGTAGCAACATCCTGTGGCAATGAGTTCCAAAATTTAATTATGTGTTGTGTGAAAAAGGACTTCCTTTTGTTGGTTCTTAAATACTAGCTATGGGCAAAGTGTGTTCTCTGCTGAGTGATAACACTGATTTTTTTTTACCGCTCTGGGAAGCAATCACACCCTGGACAATAGGTGTTCCCAGCAGTAGTTCGATGTGGTTATATGTGAACATCAGTGAGGACAGTGACAGGAGAAAAGGAGTGTGCAGTGGCTCCAAATTTATTTGACTTTGTTCTGTCATTAGGCTATATGTGAGGAAGTGATACACTTAGATAGGAACTACACTGCTGGATCATTTACTGATGATGTTCAACAAAGTGGACAAATGTTTATGGGAGGCTCTTCCCTCGCTTTGCAAATGAACTGAAATGCAAACTGAAATCTACCATACATGGTCAGATGAAAGTTTCCATTGCTATGTAATTAACAACATATAGTTAAGATATTAGGCACTAAACAGTTGCTTGCAACACAGAAACACTGCTATCTGGCCCATGTCATGTACTTAGTGTCAAAGACTTTGGAGTCATTTTTTTTTTCTGGCCAAGAGCTCAGAACTGGCAGCGGTTTGGTGTTGTTATCAAACTGTGCCCCTGAGCATTAAGATCAATACTTTTGTTACTAACAACGTTTTATTTGGTTAAAATAAATTATGTTCTCCAGATACACGGATTTAATTAGAATTGCTGATTACTTAGGCAGAAAAGTAAGAATATAGGGAACTTTAACCCCATATTAAAGAAATTAGTGCTTGAAAACTAGGAAAAAAAATACCTTGCTAGATTCTCATATTCTTGCATTAACATCCCAAAAGGAGATGAGGACTAATGTATGTTTTGTGTTTTGCTGTTAGTTAGTTTGTTTTCTTGTAGCATGTCTAGTTAATTTTGAACTGCATCAAGTTGCTTGCTCTTTGAGCTTACATCTGCAGAGCAATCTTATGTTTTTCTTTTTTAGAGAAAAATTGGAGAAGTAATTGTTGTATTAGGCGTGCATCGGGGGCATCGGGATGTGATGGGACAGGACCCTCCCCTTGGTGTGATGTGTAGGCTGATGCTGGCATAAGGGGTGTAGACGAAGTGGGTAGATTATATAAGCAGACGACACATTCCAATAAACGCCATTTGTAGCATCGTCCACGTTGGTACTAGTGCTGCTATGGTCCTAGCGTGGTATATTCGCTAGCCCCCAGGCGACCGCATTCTGGCGTGGGGCACAGAGTGTGACTGCGATTGGCAACAGTCATCTAATTTCTTCTGTTTGTCATTTAAACAAGTATCAGTGAGGGTTTCAGTGGAATGCTCTATTCATGCAAACAATACATAAAATTCTGTGTGCTTGTTTCATCCTCATTCTAATATCAAGTCCTCCCTCCAGTGGCTGCCGTAACAGTTTTGTACTTTGTCAAAAAGAACTGGAAATGAAAGAATTCTCTCAAAGTTAGATTGAAGTTTATTTATTTATATTTGCTGCTTCTAAATTTAATAGAGAGCCTGTAAGTTATCTGGTCTTTCCTGAGTGGCCAGATCTACATCAGTTACCAGATGTATATTTTAGGAACAAAAATGGCAGAAATTCTTTGTCGGTGCATTGATTTTTTCAGAGTCATTGGTGGGGAGTACTTTATGAGTGTAAATCTGTTTGGATAAAGTCTGTATTTCTTAACTTGGGCAATAACAAGTCTTTAAACGCTTGTTTGTGACTTGTCGCTGCATTAACTGAACTATGTTCAATTATTAATTTTCAGATATCGTGTAGGGAGGACTACCCCAGAATAATTTTCATCTGGCCTATCACAAATCAATATTGCTGTCATTTTCTCGCAATTTCATTAATTGTAATTGGAATGGTTTTGTTTGTTTTCTAATGTGATTAACTGGAATGTTCATGTTTTTATGCTGCAAACATGCAGACTGATGATGTGCAAGATTTTCTAGTCATCTTGTCAGTGAACTACTTGGAAGCATCTGAGAAAAATATTTCAAAAAATCCACATGTGCAAATCAACATTTGAGTCCCTTCAATATTTATATTGAATAAGTTATATGCCAGAAAATAGAAAAAATATAGCTGTGGCTTTGCTGTCCTTTTTATTGATTACTTCTGTTGTCAGTGCTAACGTGATTGAAGTGTTAGCTACAAGATGGCCGTTTTAACTTAATCATGTGGAGTTGCACCATTTTTTTAAAAAGTGCACAGTAAATGTAGAAGTTTCCTGGTGGAATTATGAGAGACTTTGGACAGTGCACTGTGATTTCACAGCAGCTTAGTTGGAACCACCATGGGAGGCATCAAAGTCTAACCTAGGCCGAACTTGTAGAATAGATTATTGGACAGTCTTGAGCAACAGCCTAAAAAGAAATTCTCCTTAGTTAATAACTGTCAGCTCCTTATGTTTTTTTTATTTATCTACAAGAAGATGTTTCATGTAATATTTCTCTAATTTAATGTAGTAATTTCTGTAAAGAAAATTAAAAAAAAATGTTCACACGCTCATCCCCTGCCACCCTGTGTCCTTACCAAACCTTCTTTAGTTTTTTTTTCTGCTCTTCTTACGATGAACTACTTAAAAACCATTTTGGAATTCTTTCTTTATGGTTGCAACTCTTAGGGAGCCAGTAGTACTGTGAGTAAATCCTATTGCTCTTTGTTTAAAAGTTGCAAGTTGCTACGGAGATGCAGTTCACACAGATTCGTCCATGATGAAGTGTATGTTGTGGAGAAGAGTTAAACAAATTGATCATGACTGACAGATGAAACAACTAAAAGGATGAAGGAAAAAAGGACTCAATACATAGAAGTCTTTCTATTGAAAAGGAGGAAGCAATGATTGTGATTTGGTAGTTTGCTCCCTTGGTGTCAGATTCAAGATGAAAGAGATTGCAGATTTGAATGTCTGGCTTGCCTTCCTTGCAATAGGAAAAAATTTAGACATGTATTTTGCATGGAAATTGTCACCCAGTCTGTACTTGGGCATTTACTGTATAAATTTCAGTGCAGATAATGGTTTTAAGCTATGTACTACTTATTGTAATTGTAGTAAAACTGAAAGCTGTATGATACAGTAAGAATAATTAAATCTAGTTAACTGAAGAAGAAAAATCTGTAGAAATTTTGGAAGTTGTGTTAATTATGTTTGGTTTTGTTTGTATTTTCTACTGTGGCTCTTCAAGTGTGGTGCTACTCCAAAAGGCTAATCATTTACTGATCTTATGTTAGAGTTGCAAAAAATGACTGTTGAATAATTCGATGTTCCTGCAGTGTTAGGGAGAAGTTAGCATTTATTCTTGTGAATATGAATCTTTGACCCAACGTGATAGAGGAATTTGTGTTGCACTACATTGTGAAACCTCTTAATCTGTGATCATCATCACACTGATGAGACTTTACTGTGTCCAGTATAAGTTTTGAAGAAGAGGAAAGACTCAATTTAAATTTTACTTTATAAACTGAGTTTTATATTCAGGGAAGTTTTGTTTTTGAAACAAGTTCTGTTTTATATGCAGTTCTGTTTATATATGTGTTAGCAAATAAGATCTCTTGAAGTAGAAGTCAAATTTGTTAATTTCTAACCTGTTGATTTTCAGATTGTCATTTGAAGATAGATGCACTTTTATTTTAATATTTTAAATCTGCTGACAGTTTGGGTAATGATGGCTCAACTCCAGCAAGGAGTCCCCGATGAAAAAGAAAAGACTACTGCATTAAAGGGTATGAATACTTTTGCCTTCTTTTCACGTATACAGAATTTTCAGGAACAGTTATTAATATTAAGGAAAGGAAAGTACTTTGATCTAGCTATGGGTTAGAATCTCAGAATTGCAGTACTGGATGAGACAATTAGTCTGTGTGTGATAGTGTCCGTTATCAGTAGTTCCATAAGATGATTTAAAAAATAATGATCTGTGGTAAGCAGTAACAGAGTAAGAAATCCATTAATTTTATAATTTTCGTAATTATCCTTTGGTGCTTTTGTGATCTTATTTTCTGGGAGGTATAATTTAATTTTTGTGCCGCTTATGTTTTAGAATTAACTACCCATATTACAGCTTTAAAAAAATCTCTTTAACTGTAGTATGCTAGCAGGGAAACCATTCTCAGGACATTGATATCTGTATTGATTTTCAAGAATTTTCTTTGTATTTTATGTTTAGGAAAAAAGTCACACAATACAGATCTTAAGTGTTTTAGGGGAGTAAATTTCTTAAGGGAAGAAAAAAAGCAATAGATGACATTTTTAGAGAATGTTTTTCAGTTCCAGAGATGCATGCAGTTGGTTAGAATTACAATTAAATAAACCAAACACTAAATTTGAAGTATTTGCATCAGACCTTTTCACTCTAAATTGTGTTTCAGTAGAGAAAGAAGCATACATTTTGCAACTGCAATGTAAAAATTAGATTTGCACAAATATATTAATAGAAATGTATCTTTTATTATACAGTGATGGTAGATAGTGTTTCTTAATTTAAAATTGTGTATTTGAGAAAGAATTGGTGAAAGCTTGTGTGGTGCTGTATTCAAATCTGTACTAATTTTGTTGAATATATGCTCAGGAAATTTTGCTTACCATTTGGAAAAGTGAAACCTCCATTTTAAATTGGACATTAATTTGATTGTATATTAAGGATTATTATGCAAGAATCAGAGAATGGCTGAAGTTGGAGGAGACCTTAAGGATAATCTAGTTCCAGCTCCCTGCTGTGGACAGGGCTGCCAGCTGTTGTATCAGGCTGCCCAGGATCCCATTCAAGCTGGCCTTGAGCATCTTCAGGGATGGGGCATCTGTAGCTTCTCTGGGCAGCTTATGCCAGTGCCTCACCACCTTCTGAGTAAAAAACTCCTTCCTAACATCTAATGTAAATCCCCTCTCTTTTAGTTTAAAGCTATTCCTCTTTGTCCTGTCATATCAAAAAGTCAGTTCCCCTCCTACTTGTAAGCTTCCTTCAAGTACTGGAAGACCACAATGAGGTCTCCCCAGAGCCTTCTCTTCTCAAAGCTAAACAAGCCCAGCTCCCTCAGCCTTTGCTCATGGGAGAGGTGTTCCAGTCCTTTGATCATCTTTGTGGCCTTCCTCTGGACTCACTCCAACAGATCCATTTCTTTATTTTGCTGGGGGCCACAGGCTTGGACACAGTACTCTAGATGGGGCCCCATGTGGACAGAGTAGGGCCTTGCCCTGCTGGTGACCCCTCTTTTGATGCAGCCCAGGATGCGTTTGGCCTTCCAGGCTGCACATGCACACTGCTGGCTCTTGGTCAGCGTTTTGTTCACCAGAATCCCCAGTTCTTCTCCAGGGGGATGCTCTCAATGAGGTCTTCTCCCAGTTTGTATCTGGGATTGCCTTGACCCATGTGCAACAACTTCCACTTGGCCTTATTAAACCTCATTAGATTCTTGTGTGCCCACTTTTTGAGCGTGTCCAAGTCCCTCTGGATGGCAGCTCTCCCTTCCGGTGTGTCAGCTGTACCACCAGCTTGGTGTCATCAGCAAACTTGCTGAGAATACTTTCAGTCACAATGTGTCTGTGTCATTGATAAAGTTGCTGAAGATAACTGTTCCCAGGATGTATCCCTGGGGGACATCATTTGTGTCTGGACATAGTCACTGACAACAGCCCTCTAGCTACGACCATTTAACCAATTCTGTATCTACCTAGTAGTCCAGCCTTCAAATCCATATCTCTCCAATTTCGAGATAAGGGTATGGTGCAGAACCATGTCAAAGTCCTTGCACTAGTACAGGTAGACAATATCTTTGGCCCTTCCTATGTCCACTGATGCCATCATTCCTTCCTAGAAGACTACCAGATTGGGCACGATCTGCCCTTGGTGAAGCCATGCTGGCTGTCTTGGATCACCTCCACATACATCAAGTGCCTTAAGAAATGAATAATAATTAAAAATTTGAACTTAGTGGGAGAGTGTGATTTTCTTCATGTGATCTGGTGGACTCCTATTAAGCTATAGAAAGACCCTTGCAAATCACTCTAATTTGAGCTCTGTTGAACCAGACTGTAATTGAATTTGAGAGCACAAGAACAATTAATCAGGTCTTAAAAGAATCTAAGGATTTCCTAGCACACTTTAGCTCGTTGTAAGTGGAAAAATTACACAGGAAGGTGAGTGGTTAGGTGTTTGGAGCACAGGCCAGTTGAAGTCTTCCTGTGAGTCTCCGATTGAAGATGTAAATCATGAGCTACTTTAAATACTGAAGATAAGCTTCATGTACTTCATTTACAAGGGCTGCTCTGAAAGTAATGCCTCATATTTTATTATGTTGGCCCGTGATGTCAGAGGTAAATGTTGGTGATATGACAGTAGAGGTTGAACCTTCCCACTGATATTCCATTACATTTTGTTGCCATGTGACAGATGGCAGCAGAAGGGAAGTCTGACAGAATGGTGTCTGACATTGAGGGGCACATGAAGCAAAGGAGTGTCACTGAATTCCTTCATGGCACTCATTGACATTCATTAACATTTGCTGAATGTTGATGGAGACCAAATAGTGGATGTGAGCACAGTGAGGTGGTGAATGGTGTGTTTCAGCAGTGGCAGCTGTGACATGAAAGACAAGCAACATTTCTGTTGGCCACGCACAACTGTCACACCATGAAATGAGGCTTGATCAGCTCATCTGCACAAGTCGGTGGGCTGCAAGCAGGGGACTTTGTACAGAGCTGAGTATTGGCTGCAGTTCATTGGAAACAGTGGAATATTGCAAAGTTTGCACCAGGTTGGTTCCATGAATGCTCACACAAGAACAGAGAGAGCACAGTATGCAAGTTCGTCAGCACCTATTGAGCCCAGACAAGGCTGAAGGTGACAGGTTCCTGGAACACATCATTGCCATGTTGAGATGCAGCACTGACTAAGATAAAGGTTTGAACTTCCAGAGTCAGACCTGAGAAGAAGACAGCCTTTCTCTTTCAGTACGATCACGTAAGGCCCTATACCAATTTGAAGACTGTGGAACATATTGCCAATTTTGGCTGGAATGACCCACCATGCCCACTGTATAGAACAGATATTGCACCTTCTGACTTCCATCTGTTTGGGCCAGT
>JANHGO010000037.1:35101918-35117225 GCA_024606505.1 Aquila spilogaster | reverse complement strand
TTTGACTAGAAGACTAGACTGAAATTTCATAGGGCTATCACTGACTGAAGGATTGAGTGATAGCTTTCCATTAATTGGTAAAGAAATGATCATTTTAATACAGCCAAAAACTGACCACAGAAACATCTTATTTACTGTTTGATTTGAAGGAAAAAAAATGAATAATGCTTTACACGGTAGTGACAAAGCCTGTCATAATATCACTAACTCGTGGAAGTTAGTTGAGCTGAGGCCATGAAAGTGCAGCAGATATACTATATTACTGGATTATCTTTTGGAGCAGACATGTGGCACTCTCTGTGTTGTTAAATTGTAGACATCTGACTCAAATACTGAAGAGAGGGCAGTCTGTCTTCTCCTGTACAGGAAACAGAAGAGAAAAAGTATTCAAAGAATTTTCTAGATATTCTTCAAGCACTTAAACCAACTGCCACAATTTATGCAAATTTGGGAGGTCAGAGTGCAATAGCCTCAGTTAGAACCATTTAACTTAAATTTCACATGCAAAGTAATTTCTTATGATTTCTTTTCATCCTTTTTTTTTTTTTGCTGCTTCACAGGAGACCAGCAGTTTTCTTGCTCATAAAGCATTCATCAACAAAGTAACTTGCTCAGTCTTTTTTTTTATTTTTTTTTAATTAATTAGAAAAAGTTACATTAATTATTAATTATATTAATAAAGTGGAAACTGCTGAGAATTTTTGTCCAGGACTGGCATTATATGCATAGGTCTATTCATTTGCCTCATGGTAAACAATTTCATTCTAGTATTAAAATCAAGTGTTTTAATAATGCTTGCTTTCTTGTGTGATCACTGTGAGCTGACGTGTATTGAAGATAGTGACAATTACTTTAGTATAAGGACTATTTACCAATGCATACAATTACTTCAGTATAAATTTACCAATGCATCTATCTACTATAAAATGAAGCTGTAGGCAGAACCTCTTATGCAGCTGCCTCTTATCCAGCATCTCCCTTTGGAAACATGTGCTATGAAAGGCCAGTATCTTCAAATGTGACTATTAGAAATCCTCATGCAATTAAAATCTGACCCCATCTGTACAGACACAGTTGATCTTGCTTAGACAGATCGGCTTGGATGGTGGTAGCAGCCTTGCTGCCACAGAGATGACACCACAAGTTGGCTTCCAATGTCTGCGTAGGTCAGCTGCTGGTTGAAGGTTTTTTTGGGGGGTATATACACACAAAAAGTTAGAGCTGGGTTAATAATATTCCCAGCTTTTGTTTCTTTGACCTAGACTCTTCCTGTGTTCTTCACAGTCAGTAGAACTGCATTGAATATGCACACAATACTTGCTGAGTATAACTTGTGTTTTCAAGTTGTGTCAATAGAAACTTATTTCTCTGTTAGGAAAACAATCTAGATGAAAAATAAATACAGTGAATATTAACCCATTAAAATCAAATCTATAAACAACTGAACTTGCTCTCTGCTGTTAAAACAGAAGCCAGGCTCCCTTTGAGGCTCTATAGAGCTCTGATTGCACATCTGAAGGGAAAAGTATATCCAAAATCCCTTGAAAATATTGCAGCATAGAGAGAACAGAATGTGTAACTGATACTTTAAAAATATTTAACTCTTACATAAGAACCAGTAAGTTCCTATATTAGGAAGAGTAAAAAGGTAGAATAACACAGAAAATTTATTGGAAAATATTTGTAAGTATTCAGGACAGTCTTAAAAACTTCTATCCATATGGACAACATATGTATACAATAGATGAAAACAAGATGTATATTGCACTATCCAGGCACATGGAATTTATTCATTAAATGCATTTTATACTGATAGTTGTAAGATATATTTCCTCATGTTGATGAAACACAAAGTTATTTGTTTATTGGCTGAACTAAGCAGATAGAATCAGTGCTTGTAGTAGCAAATTTGAGGTGGTATCCCATATGACATTCTTTCTGAACCCAGTTTTTTGATAATTGAGTGATGCTGCAAAGGACAAACACAGTAAACAAAAAACTTTGTTAATATTTGCTAAAAGTGGAGGAAAATGAACACAATGGAAAAAATGCATGTTTTTTTTACTCGTGATTTTTCTTATTTAAGTAGTAGATAACTCCATGTTTAGATTTTTCATTTGTAAGGTTTGTGTTAACTATTTTGTAACCTGCTGCCTTTACAGATGTCATGACTTGAGAGGTACATCAAGACCTTAATAACTGTATCTGGTATATTACTTCTGGAATGAACTTCTGAATGCAAGATGAGTTTGAAGACATAATCAATCCAGGAGTTATCATTATATTTAAAAAGCACCTTGTCACTCTTAGCAGATTTTTAATTTCGATGCTGTGGTTTCACTTGTCAGGCAGCTCAGCACCATACAACCTTTTGTTCACTCCACTGGAATGGGATGGGGAAAGGAACCAAAAAAAAAGTGAAAGTGTGAGAACTCAGGGCTAGGGATAAGAACAACTTAATTTGAAAGAGAAAAAAAAATTCAAAATCTCAACCACAATAGTAATAAAGAAAACCTGGTGCACCACTAGCTGACCAATGCCCAGCTAGCAATCACAACCCCCTGGCCAACTCTCCTGAGTTTTATTGCCCAGCCTGGCACCGCATGATATGAGACATCTCCTTGGCCAGTCAGGGTCAGCTGTTCTGGTTCCCTTCCCAGCTCCTTGGGCACCCAGAGCTCCTCGCTGGCAGGGCAACACCAGAAGTTGAAACACCCTTGGCTCTGTGTGAGCACTGCTTAGCAACGACTGAAATATTGCTGTGTTATCAACATTATCCTCATCCTAAATCCAGAGCACTGCACCAACCATTATGAGATAAAGCTAACTCTTATCCCAGCCAAAACCAGCATGTTTGATTCTTTCATTTGTTGAAGGGTAGTTTTGCATGACCCAGAACTACTTCAAGCAGGAAAGAACTGCTGAGGTTTCATCCATGTTATCTGCTGCCACATGAGTAACGTGGAGAATGAAAACCTGCAATACAACAGGGAGTTATGCTACTTATTTTGGGTATTGGAAAACAGTGTATACGCTCTTGCAGTAAGAAGGACACTACTTACCAGTGAAGCAGTTTCAGAAGGATGCTTGTCTCACTCAGAATTTTCAGAGAGCTTCAGATGGCCATTCCTATCTTTTTTTATGGGGTATGGAGAGATGTCCACTCCTAACTTCAAGCACATATCCATGATTTTGGTTTTAAAAGTTAAGACAAATAAATATGGCCTACATTTTTCCCCTTCTTTCTTAAGTGGATGGAGAAATTTTGGACATAGTGCCCCATAAGGGATTTTTGTGTGTGTGTGTTCATAAAAAAATGTGTATTTTAGGTGGACCTGAAAGAACAAGGAAGTAATGCATACTCAGAAAACAGAATCAGCAATAAAACCTGTGATTGTGGTGGGAGAAATTAGTAAGAAAATAAGACCTGTGCTTCTTCAATGGAAGTGTGGAATGTGCTATAACTTATGATAACAAGACGCTCTGAGCAGTGCTTGCAGGAAGATAAAGCAAGAATTCTGTTTTTATCTTCAACATGACACTAGTAAGGGTGAATAATATCACAGCCCTGATCACTACAGATCTGTGGCAATCAGGGGTTGTGACGTAGGTGGATGGAGCTTATAAAAGGTGGTGATATATAGGAAACTGAAACTGCACCGAAAAAGAGCTGTTGTGATAAGTAGCACTAATACCGGCTTTTAGCTGGGTGACTAAGATGGGACCTTTGGATGAGACAAGAGGAATTTTTCCAGTGATTGCTGTCGAAACTGAGTCTGGGAGAGAAGCTGGATTCACACTGACACTCTGATGATACTTAAGTCCCTGTTACTTATAGATAAAGATTGCATGAACTGTAAGGGAATGTTTGTGTCTGGAAATGATGAAGCCTCAGTTCCTGGAACAAACATTTGTTTGGATTTTTCTTCCTGAGGGAGGGTGTGTTCTTGTTACTTACAGAGTCTGAAGATTAATTTCAGTTTTCTTCCCCACTGAAAGAAGAAAGCTAAAACCATTTCACTGTATAGAGTCAAAGAAAGAAATTTAAGTGATTAACAGTTATTATGGAGGTATGGTAAAGATTAATCAAGATTTTTAGACTTATGCCTCCATTTCTAAGACTGTAAAACACACTGCCACCATGAAAACATTGTGCCAGTGTGGCTTAGCTGTTAGCTATGTTAAATATGAGTTGCGAGACCTAAGAAATGCATTCAGGAATATATCTGTTCATACATATATATAGACATACACGCTTGTTAGGCATGTATGCCTTGTCGTCTTCTGTTGACCATTACTACATACCTTTCTCTGGTAGTTTTTTAGAGATTAAAAGGTTAGTACAAGTTTGAATGTAGCCAGATGGACCCCTGTTGACTTGCTGACTTGAGGATGAATGTTGTTCTAGCACGGGTCTTCATTCTGAGCACCCTTTAGGGTTAGACTTCTTTAGAAAATCTCGAAGTATCCACGAGACAGTTGCTCATATCTTAATTTAAGCAAATGGAGTGGGTACTACTAAAAATTGCCTTTTATAAAAAATGTTGAAATTCAAATTCTGCCCTGTTGACCACTGAGAATTTCAGATGAAGAATCAGTCTGCTCATTGATCCGTGTCTTCTTGATTGATCTCACTTCAGTAACAGGCAAATAAGTACAGATCTATAGGTAAAGTACTCAGCAATAAGTGGCAATGATCTAACAATCTCCACGGAACAGCTGGTTCAGCCATTTTTAAGAATACATTGCCATCTGGTGTACAAGTTTTTGAATTTGTCTTTACTATTTGAAATGTAATGTCCTTGAGCAGAAGAATCTTCCATAGTTTGAAACTTACTTGATGGAATCAACCTGTTGACCTCAATGAAATAAAACCCGTTGTACCTTTCAATGCCAATTTGTCATAAAGATTTTCTGAACCTCTTTGAGTTCATGCAATTGAAAGAACACATCTAAACTATTACAGAGACTAGTTATATGTAAGGACTATTAGTCCCCATTTGGCTTAAATTTTTCTCTTGTTTTATTGAGGAGCTAGGAGAGTTGCAGTGTTGTTACTGGTATTATCTTGTGGGAGGGGAAATTTAAAAATAGAGGAGTCATATCTTCAGCACAGATTTTAGAGGATTTATATTAAATAATGGTTTGAATCCTAATTTCTAGTTTGATTATGTTGCATCCATGTTCATAAAAGTCATGGTTAACAGCAGCCTTTGGATAGTTACTTTCATGTGATCTTCTAATAAGCATCTCAGAGTTTTTATTAGACTTTTAGAATACATCTTTGACTCTTCTGTAAAAAGCTGATCAAGGGTGATTGTCTTATTATGACAGCTGGTGAAACTGGCTCCTCAAATATTACATTTATGATGTAGTAGACATCATACAGTGATTTGCCTGCCAAAAATGCAGGCAATATGAAAAAATAAAGAAGTCTTGCATAATGCCTGTTTTTATTCAGAAGTGCAAATAAATAGAAGTGCATTAAAAATAAAATCAAACACCCCTCAAAACGCCCCTCAAGCCCAGTTCATGACTCACTCCCAACTGATTACAGTCTGATAAGAGGTAAAACAGTCCCAGTTTTAAGCTTAACTGTGGGATCCGCTCTGAATTTTACTGTAAAGAATTTTGAAATGATGAAGTTTTTAAAAGTTGTGTTGTTTTTCTTTTTTAAATTATTTCTAGTTTGTGTACATTTTAATTAAACTGATAGACATTTTCTGGCTATCACAGTATATATGCTGTTCTGCGCCTTTATGGAGTCCAGCGCAATGGGATCCAATTTTCCTTGCCCATGAAAGACTGCCATGCTAATAAACATGTTTAATGCTAATCTTCCTTATCTTGGGTTTTTGAGGACCTCATTTTCTTTTCTCATGGAATCTGAGGAACAAGCACATGAGGTTACTGGGTCAGGCTCTAGTCCTCCTAACAATGAACATTGATTTGTTTAATGTATCTGTCAGGATTTGTTTGGCTTTATATAATTACTTCCAGGCTTATCTGTGATAACTTAATGGCTTACTTCTGCTGTGACCTTTTTGGTAAGGTTATAAATAAAAAAAAAAAATAATAAAAAATCACCAATTATGTAAGAGGATGTGGACTGTGTTATAAAAGATATTTGCTTGATTAAATGGTAATTAAAAAGAGAATGTCATTAAAAATACAGTTATCCCTAGCTCTTGTTCATTATGACTCCTGTGAAGCTTAAAGGTCAGTCTATGCTATTGCTTATAGTGGTTATTAGTGTTTATCACATGTAAGTTATTACATGTAAGCACTACACAAATAAAATACTACAAAGTAGCTCTTGCTGTCCTTTTCAAAAAAATTAATGTCTAAAGTATACTCACATTTGAATCTCTTCCCATTTTTTTTGTCCCAGAATTGCTCACTGCAGTCAGGTTGAAACCTGCAATAGAAAACTGACTCTTAATAAGACAGTAATTTTCAACAAAGATGAATGTTCTGGCATGTACTGCAGAAAGCTAGGGTTACTCTGATTTTTTAAAGTTGTGTTTAGGGATAATTAATACTTTAAGGAAAGTCAATCTCTGCTGTATATAAGGATATGAAGACATAGTTGCACTCTCGTTGGAAGATAGTGAATATTCATACCTCCTAATGAAAGAAAGCAATGAAAGGAGGAAGGTTCCCCAGGCCCCCATCTCTCTATGACAACTTTATCTCTGTCCTGTTAAACTAAACTTTGCACCTGATTGCTAGTGAGTCAGGAAAACAGAGAAAAAAACATGCTATTTTTAACTGTAAACATGAATAGGAAAAACCTGAAGCTGTCTGGTAAATCATAAGAATCAAGAAAAAATGTCGTTTTGTGATTAAGTATAGACATTTATTTCTGCTTCCTCATCAGTATGATTTGCAACATTATCTCTAATTCTGTGATTCACATTATAATTTTTAAATAAGATTACAGTCTGTGTTTTTCTAATATACCCATGCAATCATGGAGACTTAATCAAGGAATAAACTGATGCATTTTACTTTCTCACTGAACTGTTTTTCCACCTGAGACAGAACCTTATGCTGGAAATCATGAAGTCTTGATTTCTCTTGCCACACTTCTTGGTCAGTTTTAATACATTTGAAAAGTCTCATCTTATGAAGCTTCAGAAAACATGAGAACTGATTACAACACTTACATTTAACAATGATCTTGGAGATGCGGCAAATTGTAAAGATGTATATACAGAATCTTCTTACATGCATGGAAAAACCTTCCAGATTATGAAATAAACATTTTATTCTTCACTGTATTTTTTTTTTTAACTATGATTATTCTTTTTAACTTCCAGGGAAAAGAAGTTTCTTATCTGGTCACCTCATTATGTTATCTGTGTATAATGGCGATTTGTGATTCTCTGTCAAAGATTTGTAATCAGTTCTGAATGGCAAGGTAGTTCAGTTCATTTGTGTATGGATTTTCAAGCAAATAAAATTCCTAGTGAGTCTGATAATACTGAAAAGAAACGAAGACTAATTTTTGTGCCAGCTTTATTCTAAACTTTAACTCTCTTCTGTGTTTTGGTAGTAGAGTTGGCTATAAATTCATCTTATTCTATCTTTTAAAAAACTTCAATGTGGCAGAGCTGCTTGTGCCGGATCTAGATCTCTCCTCATCTATGTTTCTTTTTCTGGAGTTAAAATCCTACTTCAGACCAGCTGCTTAGGTAGCTCATGTCCAGTTGTTTTTTTTTCTTTTTCAACCGGTGAAAAAGAGTAAAAAGTAATAAACACTCATTGTGAATGTGGAAGATTGGCAGTTCAGTTTCTGTTCTAAATCAAGCATGAGCTGTACCAGCTGTAGCAGGTATTCGCATGCCAGATGAATCTCCCAAACATTTCTGTGCTGACCTTTGGCTGAAAGTATGCTCTGAACAATCCTGTAGGTTTAAGTTCAATTAACAAATTGGGTGTTTTCTATAATGTTACATCTGAAAATGACAGCAACTGCAAATTGCTTGAGAAGCTCCATTGTAGAAAGGGTACTTTCCTAGGTGACTGCAGAGGATGGCAGCTTTGAGATCTGAGCTAATTCAACTTTGGTGACCCCTTCCTTCTTCTCCCACTTGTTTTCTGTTAGGAGAATAATACGAAGTTCAGATGTAAACAGAATAATTTGTTTCACCTCTTCTTTCCATTTGGAGATTTGGCATGCAGGGCAGATAATGATCATCTGAGTGTTAACTGCTAGCATTGGATGGCAGTCAAAGCCATCCTGTGGTGCGCTCCCAATGAATGTGCCTGTCCCCAGGGATCTGTGGGCTGAGACTGGGGCTGTCCTGTGCTGCACACAGCCAGTTCCAGACTACTCTAGTGCTGGCCACGGCTGTGCCCGTCAGCCAAGTTGGTGGCATATTTGAGAAAGGGTACAAAGGCAGAGTGGGGCACAGAGGGAGAGCCAGAGGCCAAAGTGATTGAGGAGGGAACAGCAAGGTCAGAAGAGTAGGATGTGATCCATGGTGGACCACGCACACCCCCAGAAGGACTGAAGTCAAAAGTGGACTCACACTGGGACGCAGGACAAGTGAGAGAAGGAAGGGAGCTACAGAGAGAAACTGCTGTGCATTGACCCCGACCCCCAAACAATCATTGCCTCAGAGAAGGCATAGACACGCCTCTCTGCAAAGTCTCTGTGGACTTGTCATTTCCTTTGCTGCTTGGATGTGGAAACGTGGAGGAACACTGCTGGAGCTCTCTGTAGTTCTGTCACTTTCCTCCAGTGGAAGTATCCAGGCTTCCAAGGCATACTTCCAGGTCAGGACTGTGACTGCATCTGTAAATACACTAATACATTGCTTCTTAGAACTGACACTTCCGATTTGTTAATGTGAGGTATTGAATCACTTTGAAGCCCAAGAGGAGAAGTACTGATCAAGTATGGTATTATTTCGATGCCTTCTGGTTTTCTTTGGACTAAATGCTTTCAGATTCTCGACTCATTCTATGCTGGAGTAAATAGTTTTAAGTTGGGCATTCTGATCGTAATAATCAACCAGCAGCTAGGAGGCTATTTGAAAGCACGAGATTGTTATTTGGAAGCTTGTGAGATGTTTTGCCCACTAGATGGCAGAAGATACTTTGGACAGAAATATTCAGCAATTCATACCCAAATTATCAGATTTAAATCCTCTTTTTGATCCAAAAATGTGGAGTTTCTATTTACTGAAAGTATATCTGGTCAGACATTAACCAGGTTTCGTTGATTACATAGGCCTGCTCTCTCTGAGTTATGGCAAATAAGTGTTAGAATGTAATCAGAAAAGTGTGACTACAGAATTCACTCATATTTATGTGGCATTAAAGCTATACATGGCTTGGAGAAATTCCAATATTAAATAAATACATAGAAAACACTACTGAGCCAAATCATGTTGCAAAGTTGCAATGAAACTGATGGAAATACTATCACTATAGTGTTTCCATTAGAATGTGCATCTAGTTTTGAGACTGTATGTACAGTAAACTGTATGTATTTTAAATGCTTTATCTTAGGTAGCATAACGAGTTGTGTGGCAAATTTTTACCCAATAATTGTTTTCACGAACCCTTTCACATTTTCATGGATGTTCAATTCAATGAGGCTTTACTAAAGTGCTGTGACAAAGCAGTAGTCCTTATTTTGCCAGCTTTTCCTAGAGCATTTGCAGGTTCTATCAGCTGGAATCTTCCCTGAATAATGCTGCAAGTATGCACTGCACGGATACATAGAAATCCCCCTCTCCCTAGCATACATGCATGTATGTAAATGTGTATCTGTGTTTTGATTTATTTTTCCCTAAGTGCTTCTCTGACCATCAGACAAACACTGCAGTTGCTATTGCCATTGTTTACTGTGGATGTTTTCCATACAAGTTTGGCATCAATAACATCTGCAGGCTGGAGACACTGGGAAAACTCAGCTACCTCTCAGGTGGAGGGTGAGATAATACATTCTGTGGAAAGCAACAAAAGTGTATAAGACCTTCACTCCAGCAACACTTACCCTGTTGTTTTTACCTACAGAACAGCTGAACTGCTGAGCATCAATAGAAAGTTTCCAAATAGAAAAATACTCGGAGTCCATTTAGTTTGTCTTAATTAGCTTATACTTAGTGAATGCGTCGTAGTGATTTGAAATGTTTCCTATACATCATGTAAACCGCATATTACTGAGATTAATGGAATCACCCATGCTTTTAATATTGCCTGTTCTAAACCCCGGTTTTCAGCTCCTTCATGTTTTCTGAGCTGTAGCGCTTCTTCAGGGCAATGCTTTATACCCTGGCTCTGCCTCAGGCTGAACTTTGTGGAAAGTTTTGACTGAGAAGGTTCAGTCATTTCCAAGAAAGCCTAGGGAAAATGAGTTAGTTATTCCATGTTTTTAAAGAAAGCCTGAGATCTTTTCTGTGAACGACTCTTGCTGTCTGATACACTGAAGGAGAAATGGGTAAAAAAAAGGCAATTTAGAGTCAGGGTATGGCCTTCGCTACTCATGGGAAAATCTGTTTCAGGCCTTTTCAAAATCTCTCCTTGCACAAAGGCAATATATTCTTCCTTGGTTTTAGTAGCTAACACTGACAGAGAGTTTAATTGAGTACCACTTGTTTCCATGTGCTGGGCAGAGAGGGAATGCGTGGATCTATGGCCAGAGATACGAAGAGGAGCATGGTGGATTCATCACTCCCAAATTCAGACACCTGCATCTGGGTTAGCCACTGCTACTTGCATAGGCTTTCTTAGGCACAGCTCATCTAAATATCTTTTAAACTTATAAGATGAAGTGCTGTCAGTCGAGTAGCCTAATTCAGATATATGTACATACTTCTAAGCTAGATGAATCTAAGCTGTTGACTTGTATAAGACAATAGGATATGCAGTTCAGGAGAAGGCTGGGTGTAAACAGGGTGAATGTTCTCAGCATAAATTCATTTCAGATACCTTTTCTTTCTCGATAACAAAGACTTCCTAACAGTACCTGAAAACAACTCCATACTTTTGTCCTCAGATGTTGTCCCTGATAAATACCCTGAAGCTACCCAAAGATTTCTGAATGATTAACTAGTATCAGTAAGAACAAAACACAGATACTTTTTTCTAAGGATACTCTTCTCTGTACAGAACTACTGATATGATGTGCTGATATGAGCAAATTTTTTTTTTAACTTAGTAGATATCTCCCTTTATTCTGGGTGTTATTTTTTTTACACTCTCCTTTCTTCATCCTCTTATTAAGCAAGCAATATAAACATTGTCAAACTTGGTTCCCTTGTTTTGACTGATGTCTCTTTTGTAGAAGCAATATTTAATATTAACTATTTCTTAAATGAGCTCCTCCTTGTCTTTTCAGCTGGTGTTTTCAAGTCTATTATTTCACAAATTACATATCTCAGGAAACAACTAATATATCATTAACTTGCACTGTAGAAATCAGTTTGTCCTTAACAGTTAATAGAAACCAATTAAGCTAAATAAATATTTTATTTGCAAGCTGGAAGGAAGTTCTCTGAACAGTGTAATGCTACTTCTCTCTACACTGCTTTAGAGAACTTTTCCAGTGATATCTGTAACGTGGAATGGTATCATAGTCTAGAAATATCTTTCTTGTGTATTATTTTTTTATACATGGGGAAAAAACAGTTTAGTTTAAATGACTGCCTAGATGATTTTTTCCTCTTTTTTTTTTTTTTTCTATAAGTCTATACTTAAAACAGAGGGAAAGTATTAAATAAAGGAAGTGTTAATAGTTCCTTCTGTGAACTAGCTTCTCCTGATGACAGTTCCAACTGACCTGAGACCTGGTAGAGCTCCATGCAGGTTAGGTCTTCTCTGACAGAAAGCAAGGGCAGCCAGTAACTCTGCTTTGTGGTTGTGGTTCTAAGCAGGTTTTAATGCTCTTGTAGAAACCATATAAATATTCCAAGAAGTCTTGAAACCAGTTAAAAAATCAACTATGTCATTTGGGGGTAAATTTGGGACTATATTCCCTTTGTTGTTGCTGTAAAAGTTAACACAGTACTCCTTTATATATACGTTTCCTGTCTGTCTCCCATAAAAATCTTGGCTCTTAGTTTGCTTTCATGTTAGTAGAAGAGATTAGTTCCAAATGACATTAAGAATCAAAGAAGCTCAGCAAATTAAGGTGCCTTGAAAAATCTGTCAAATAAATCTAATATAATGGATTGTTAGGTCTTGATAGCAAAACAAACAAAAACAACGTTCCATTTCTGCTAAAATTTCAGTATGGTGCTGGAATGGAGGTAAGAGCTTCCATGATATGAAAAGGAATCCTGTTACGAGGATCAACCACCTGGGAGAATATAAAACTAAAATGAGAGGTGTCCACGGAGACACAGCAGCGCTGCCAAGCTAAAGATTTAAATCCAAATAAAATATTACAGTAGTCTCAGGTGATAGCATCCATAGAAGTTTGGACTTCATTAGGGGAATTGAAAAGCTTAGAGCTGTTTCCAGTAATAACACTCTATTTAGTTGGTTAAATTAAAGCCAAACTAATCTCCTTTCCATGAAGTGTTTGAGCAAGCTGTAGAAAACTCTCCCATCAGGATTTGTGTAGGAGAGAGAAGTCTCATATAAATAACTGTGCATGACTGAACTCAAAATCTGCACCAACCTGGCAGTTGCCATTTGTACTTTGGTGTGGTCATATCTCTCAACATATTAAGCAAATCTAAGACCTCTCTGTTTCACCCTTCAGCAGATCTTATAAAATCAAACTTCTGGAGCGTGTTTGGATTCAAAAGTATCAGCTTCAGTCTCGTAAAGAAAGTGGTGAGTTCACGATTTCAACAGAAGCTGATGGAATTTGGTTTAAAGGAACTAGGGTAAGGGTTTTCCTTTTCATGTGGCATCTTCTGTGTTTTTTTCATGTAATCCTCAACTGCTTATAAAGATTCTTAGGAAACATTTAACTAGCCAGACTTAAAATGAAGAGGTGACTTTAAAGGAACTATTGAGGTAGGAAACAAAACAACATTCCACACATCACAAATCAGTATTACACTGAAAATAAACCAAACTAAGCAAATATCATACTTCTTTGTAATTCAGGGAATACCAAAGAGAGAAAATGATTTTGTGTAGTGTAATCCTTCAGCAAAGCCTTTTCTGCAAACCATGCTCACAACATGTCAGTCAAATTATAAATTCCAGGGCTTATTGGTGATTAAACTTAATCAGTGTCCATCTCAGTCTTTGCCTAGCTGGCATTAAGCAGCACTACTTCCCTTCACTCTTTGTAGTTTTCCGTAACACTTGTGAAACAACTCTCAGTGATACAAAAAATGTGTTTTCCAATTTCTCTACCATTTCAAATATACATATATTGCCAGACTGGATAAATAGTCTGTTTAGATTTACTGAGAATTTTACTCTAGATAAAATTAGAGTGCCTCCAGCAAATGTGAGATCGATGTCGTCATACACTGAAAGCCCAAAAACCGTGTTTTGTATACAGAGATTTGGCAAATATATTAAAGTAAATCCTGAAAAATATAAAGTGTTTGTTGGCTTTTTTCATTACTTACTGTGTTCTACAACTTATCCTGGATCCTGTAAATTACTTAAGAGGAATTGACCTCATTGAATTTCAGCATTTGTTTAAAGGGAGGGCTTTGTACATTATGATTTATTGTGCTTTTATTATACTGTTGAAGATTCTCATGCTTGTCACCTTTGCTTTCAATCTTAGATCATTTCTGACTTTTAAAATTATCTTCGCTTTTGATTAATAGTGAGTAGTGTAAAATTTCAGTTTTCAAAGCGATCAGGGTCCTGTGGAAGCTATATACAGCAGGTAAGAGAAACAAAAGATGGGAAGATCAGCCAGAACTGACGAGTAAACAGAACCAAACTAAAGAAATTGTCTTCTTCCAAGGTAAAAAGGCGTTTTAACATAAACTGGCTTCTTCCTTCAGTATGGTGCCGCCATGTCAAAAAATGTCCAATGCGATCCATTCAAAGCCTATTGGAAGTTTTTGGAAATGTGCTAAATCTACTCAGGGATGAGGATGGAGTTCTGCAAATGTGCAAAAATGAACGCTGCACCTTTAGGGCTGCGAACCCCCAGAAGGACTGTTCTTAGCCAGGTTATGTCTACTTTTCATATAGTAGGATAGAAGATTGCAGACACATAGCAGGAATGCTTCAGACTGACTTAAGTTTCTGCCACTCTGCATGCATCTATAGGCTGTGAAGTTTAGCTGGACTACATTGTTAGTAATGGAAAAATTACTGATCTTAGGTTGCCCATCTTCAGATTGACACATGAACCTTATGGATATGATTATGCAGTTGCAGAACAGATTGCAGTGTTTTTGCCTGGGTCATAGATGGACAGCTAAACTAGGAGATTCTTCTGTACAAGCTGAACGTAGCAGTGAATGGAGCAGAAAGGCTCTTTCCGATGAAGTCTCAGGTAGCTTTCACATATCTTTAAAATATGTGATGATAAATGTCTTAGTATCTTGAAAAGTTGTAGAGAAAAAGTATATAAGCAGCCTTAACTGAAAATAAAATTTTAAAAGGTGAAAAAAGGAAGAGAAAGAAAAAGCTAGAAAGCTCAATGGTTAAGATAATTTTCATGCCAAATGTACATATTTTTTGCTGTAGTTGAGGACATTTATGTTCTTCAAAGTACCTTGTGTTAAAGTAACCCATGTTGCATAACACCGTAAGACATAAGGATGCTCATGTCATCATTGCTTTGCTGATTTAGTAATATGTCGCTTAGGTAGTACTGTCTTGCTTGCTTCTTTAGCACTCATTCCAGATGATAAATATTACTGTTATACTATATATATACTATATATTAAACTGTACACATTGAAAGATGATAAAGAGCCCAAGCTAGCACTTCTGGTTGAGAAAAAATTATGCAGAAGATTTGCTGCTGAAAGGGATGCACTCTTAGACCCCAAATATTCACAAAAGTTTGATTCTCTAAAAGTGGATTTTCTAGAAGTAATGCCTACTATTTTATTACTATATTATTATGTTGGACCACATCAGAAGCAGATGTTGGTGGTATGGCAGTAGAAGCTGAGAATTCCCACATTCCTTTACATTTTATTGCCATGAGACAGATGGCAGCAGAGGGGCAGTCGGACAAAATGGTGTCTGATGTGGAAGTGCGGATGAAGAAAAGGTATGTCACTGAATGCTTCCACGTGGAAAAAAATGTACTTATTGACATTCACTGATGCTTGCTGAATGTTTATGGAGACCAAACAGTGGACGTGAGCACAGTGAGGCAGTGGGTGGTGCGTTTCAGCAGTGGTGA
>JANHGO010000037.1:35079859-35101818 GCA_024606505.1 Aquila spilogaster | reverse complement strand
CCCCCCCCCCCCCCCCCCCCCCCCCCCCCAGCTATGACTGTCTACTTTTGGGTTATACGTATTTCTCAGGGGGGTTGGAAAAGAGATAATTATACACTCTTGCATCTAAGAACAAGCTGCAAATCTGTGGCAAGCAGGGCTATGGTCTAGCTGGGTGGAGCTGATAAAAGGTGGTGAAAGACAGGAACCTGAAATTACACAAAACAGAGCTGTTGTGATAAGCAGGGTTAATCCTGGCTTCCAGCTGGGTGACTAAAATGGGACCTTTGGAAGAGAGGATCAGGAAGTTTCCCAGCCATCACTGTAGAAAGCTGAGATGTGACCAAGACCCTGGAAGAGAGCTTGGATCCACACTGGATATCTGATGACACATAAGTCCCTGCTACTGGGATACAAAGATCACATGAACGGTAAGGGAGTGTTTCTGTCTGGGATGGTGAAAATTCCGTTGCTAGAACAACAATTTGTTTGGATTTCTCTCCATGGGGAAGGATGTAGTTCTTATTACTATATTTGAAGACTTACTTCAGTTTTCTTCCCCACTGGAAGAACAAGGCTAAAAACAATTCACAGCATGGAGATGAAGAAAGGAATTTCTGTGAGAAACAGTTTTAATTATTATGGTGGTATGCTAAATATTTATATGATTGTTAGGCTTAAGGCTCTATTTCTAGGATTTAAAACACACAATCATCACGCAAAGCTTGTGCCAATGTGGCTTAGCTGTTAGCTATGTTACTGCTGAGAAGAAAAAACTAAGAAATACATTCAAGATTTTTTTTCTTTTTTTACACAGAAGGAGATTTTTTAGGGTTTCACATGTGCCTTGATCTCTTCTTCTGTTGAACATTGCTAGACACCTTTCTTTGACAACTTTTTGGAGATGAGGTTTAGTACAAGGTTGAATATTGTCAGATGACTCCCTGTAGACTTGCTGACTTGCAGCTGAACACTAATGCTGTTTTACTACAGCTTTTTGTTTTGAGCATCCTTTTTCATTAGAGTATTTCAGAAATTCTCAAATAAAAAAGTGCCTACAGTACAACTACTCATATAAATCTGAAATCTCAAGCAGTTGGAGTATGTAATACTAAAAATTGCCCTTTAAAAAAGGAACATGAAATTCTACCGTGTTTAAAAGCAGGTCTCTGCTGAGAGTTTCAGGTGGAGAGTCAGATCTGCTCATCGGATCTGCAATTGGATCAATGTCTTCTGGGTTGGTCTCACTTCCAGTGACGAGTTAATCAATACAGTCCTATAGATAAATGACTCGGAAATAAGCAGCAATGATCTAATAATCTCCATGAAACAGTTCATTCGGCCATTTTTAAGAATACATTGCCATCTGGTGTACAAAATTTTGAATTTCTTTGTCTACTATTTAAAATCTAGTGTCCTTGATCAGAAAATCTTCCGTCATTTGAAACAAACCTCCTGGAATCAATCTATAATACATTTAAATTGCTACAGTCCCTGTGTGACTGAAATATCTCTTTTGTTTTATCTCTAAGCTGAGAGAAGAAAGTGAACATAATTCTACAAAAATAAATTGTGCTTATATTAATAAGACAGGCACTGCGCTGAGGTGCAGTATCCTTACTGGTTGTACCTTGTGCAAAGGGAAGTTTAAAAATAGAGGGGCAGATCTTCATCCCAGATTTTATAGCTTTTAGGGGATATTTTGCTGGTTTAAATTAAGTAAAGTTTGATTCCTAATGTCTGGTTTGATTAAATTGCATCCATGTCCAAAAAAAGTGTGGTTAACAGCAGATTTTCAATATTTACTTTCATTTGGTCTCATAATAAGCAACTCTGAGTTTGTATTAGCTCTTTAGAATATGTCTTCGGCTCTTCTGTGAGGGTTGATCAAGGGTGATCATGGTATTATGAAAGCTAGTAAAACTGGCTCCTCAAATATTAAATTTGTCACATGGTAGGCATCATACAATGATTTTCTTGCTAAAAATACAGGCAATCTGGAAAAAAAATATGGCATGCTTAAATGCATACTTTTTCTGAAGTGTAAATAAAAATCTAAAGTGTCTTAAAAGCAAACAAAAAAACCACACCGCCCACTGCAACCCAGTCTACACCCACATGCAATTACATCCAGTCTGATGAGAAATGGAGCAGTCCGTACTTCAAACTTAATTTTGGGATTGGTTCTGAATTTCCATGTAAGAAAATTTTTTAATTATTCTAATGAAGTTTTAAAAACTTGCCTTTTTTTAACAGATGATTTCTAGTTTGAGTAAATTTTAGGTAGACTACTAGAGTTACTTTCTGCCAATGGTGGTATAACTCGCTGCTGTGCCCCTGCAGCGTCTAATACAATGGGGTCCAACTCTCCTTGGTCATGAAAGACTGCCATGCTAATAAACATGTTTAATACTAATCTTTCTTATCTTGGGTTTCTGAGGACCTCTTTTTCTCTTCTCATGGAATCTGAGGAACAAACACACGAGGTTACTGGGTCAGGCTCTAGTCCTTCTAACAATGAACTTTGATTTGTTTAATTCCTCTGTCAGGATTGTTTGCCTTTACATAATTACTTCCAGGCTTATCTGTGATAACTTAATGGCTTACTTTTGTTGTGACCTTTTTGGTAAGGTTGTGTATAAAAAAAAAATGCACTGATTGCTTAAGAGGATGTGGGCAGTATTATAAAAGACATTTGTTTGATTAAATGGTAATTAAAAAGAGAAGGTAATTAAAAATACAGTTATGCCCAGCTCTTTTTCAGTATGACTGTTGTGGAGCTTAAAGGTCAGTCTACACTATTGCTTAGAATGGTTATTACTATTTATTACATGTATGCTAAAGTAAGCACTGCACAAATAAAAAACCTACAAAATAGTACTTGCAGTCTTACAAAAAATTATTGTCTGAAGTAAACTTCCAGTGAATTGCATTTTAGAACTCTTCCCATTTTTCACCCTGAAGTTGCTTGCTGCAGTCAGATTGAAACTCGCAGTAGAAAGCTGACCCTTAAAAAGACAGTAATTTTCAACCCAGAGAAATGTTTTGGCACATGCTGCAGAAAGCTAGAGTTGCTTTGATATTTCTACATTCTGTTTTGGGATAATTAATACTTCAAGGGAAGCTCGTCCCTCCTATGTATAAGGATATAAAGATATGGTTGCACAAGTGTGGGAAAACAGAGAATGTTTGCACCTCCTAATGAAAGAAGGAAGACTCCCTAGATCCCCATCTCACTATGACAGCTTTATCTTATCCCTATTAAACTATGCTTTGCACCTGATTGCTGGTGAGTCAGGAAAATAAGGAAAAAAACCATGCTATAAATTAGAGAGTTGTTTAATTATAAATGTAAGTAGGAAAAAGCTAACACTGTCTGATTAGGCAAAAGAATAAAAAAAAAAATGTCAGTTTTAAGATCAAGTATAGCTTTTTATTTCTGCTTCCTCATCAGGATGATTTGCAACATTATCTTTAATTCTGTGATCAGATTATAATTTTTAAATAAGGCAGCAATCTGTGTTTTTCCAATATACCCATGCAATCATAGCAAGTTAATAGAGGGATGAACTGATGCATTGTGTTTTCTCACTGAACTACCTTTTCATCTGGGACACAGGCTAAGGCTAGAAGCGATGAAGTCTTGATTTCTGTTTCCACCCTTATCTGGTCGGTCAATTTTAAAGCTTTGCAACGTGTCAGACATGGTTGCAACACCTACATTTAACAATGGTCTCAGAGGCATAGAGAATGGAAATGACATGTCCATCCAGAATCTTGTTGCATAAATTGAAAAAACTTCCAGATCTTGGAATAAACTAGTTGTTTTTATTCTTTTCAGTCTTTTGTTGTTGTTGTTATTTTGTTCCTACATAGTTTTCAGGGGAAAAAATGTTTTTAATCTACTTGCTTCATTATGTTATCTGTGAATAGTGGCTATTTGTGCTTCTCTGTCAAAGATTTGTAATCAGCCTTGAATGGCAAGGTAGTTTAGTTCGTGTTTGGATTTTCAACCAAGTAAAAGTCTTAATGAGTCTGATAATATTAAAGAGAAAAGAATAGTAATTTTTCTGCAGGCTTAATGCTAACCTTGGATTCCCTTTTGTGTTTTGCTAGTAGAGTTAGCTGTAAATTCATCTTGTTAATATGGCAGTGCTGTTCCTAATCTGCTGTGCTTGTGCCAGATCTAGATCTCTCCCCATCTATATTTCTTCTTCTGGAGTTAAAATCCTAATTCAGGCCAGCTGCTTAGGTAGCTCATGTCTAGGTTTTTTCAGCCAGTGAAAAATAGCAAATAGTAGTAAACACTCACTGTGGACGTGGAAGATCAGCAGTTGAGTCTCTGCTCTAAATCAAGCATGAGCTGTACCAGCTGTAGCAGGTATTCATACGCCAGATGAATCTCCCAAATATTTCTGTGCTGACCTTTGGCCGTAAGTATGCTCTGAACAAGTCTGTAGGTTTGAGCTCCACTAACAAGTTGGGTGTTTTCTATAATGTTACATCTGTAAATGACAGTAACTCTGAATTGCTTGAGAAGCTCCTTAGTGGAAAGTGCCTTTCTATGTGACTTGAGAGGATGGCAGCTTTGAGACCTAAGCTAATGCAACTTTGGCTGTCCCTTCCTTTCTCTCATTCTCATTTTCTGTTAGGAGAAATATATGATGTGGAGTTCAGATGTGAATACAGAACAGTTTGTTTCATGTCTTCTTTCCATTTGGCATGCAGAGCAGTTGGCTAATCCTCATCCGAACATTAACTGCTAGCTTTTGATGCTAACCAAAGCCATCTTCCAGTGTGCCTCCAGTGAATCCCCTTGCCCCTCAGCCCTGCCTGGCCACCTGAAACAAGATTGCTCCTGGAAGGAAGAGCTGTGGTGTATTCAGGGACGTAAAGACAAAAGTTCAGAGACGGGAGTTTCAGGTGTTTTTCTTGTCTCTGTTTCAGGATTAGAGTTCACAAGATGTCCACAGAGGAGAAAGCTGGATACTGCTTTCATACGCAAGACAGAGATATATTATCACCCACTAGAAATCAGTTCAGCGAGAGTGTTTGATTTTGTTGTTGTTGTTTTTACATTTGTTTGCTAGATTTAATGTAAATGTTTAGACCATAGTGTCACTTGAAAAAAGGTGGGTTTGAGCCAGACAGGAACAGTAAATAAGTATTTCCCTGATGCTTTTAGTTACTAGGCACCCTGTGGAGGGAAAACAATGCAACAAACATGTGTAGTTAACCTTACTATTGTATTAATTTTATTTTTACTCTAATAAATAATCTTCCAATGTAGGATTTATGATTTCCTTTAGTGCTACTTTCAGTATTATAAAAAATAACTAATTGAAATCTAGATTAATATTAATCAGCTGCTCTAGACCTCAAGCTATACTGAGTGCAGGTGCCCAGGCGCTGGCAGCGGGACCTGTAGGGCGGCCTCTGTGAGGAGCAGCCGGGGCTGCCCCGTGCCGGACACAGCCGGTTCCAGCCGGTTCCAGCCGGCTCCAGCCCGCCCACCCCAGGGCACCGCTCAGCCCCGCGGACAAGGTGGGGGTGCCTCGGCGTAAATATATTTAAGAAAGGGCAAAAACACTGGGGGACATACAAGGGAAGAGAGAGAGGGGGAGAGAGGAGCAGGGAACCGATGACGGAACACCAGAGGAACACCAAGGTCAGAGGAGTAGGAGGTGCTCCATGGCACAGAAGGCATACCCCCAGAGGGACTGCAGCCCATGGAGGACACACGATGGCACACGGGAAAAGTGAGAGAAGGAAGGACCAGCAGAGAGGAACCACTATGCACTGACCCCCATCCCCTGTGCCACCTGTCACCTCACCAAAGGGACTCAGTGACCTGTGGCAAGAACAAGGAGGGAGAAGTGACTGGAAGGAAGGAGTGGAGTGGAGGCCAGATGTGGGGGAGGAGAGGTGCCTGAAGTGAAGCTGAGCCTGGGAAAGGACGAGGGGTGTTTTTTTCCCGAAGTGCTTTGATGTTTGTCTTTTTTGTTTCCCAATACCTGGATCAATAATTAAACATTTATTTTAATTGACAATAAATTAAGTTCCCCATGTTGAGTATGTTTTGCCCATGACAGTGCTTGCTAATTGATCTCCCTGTCTTCATCTCAGCCCAGGAGCTTTCTCACTCCTGTTTGTCCTGTTTTCTCCCTGGTCCCACTGGTGGGGGGGAGTGAGCGAGCAGCTGTGTGGGAGCTTTGCTGACGGCTTGGGGCCAACTCACCACACAAACCCTTTCCTAATAGCCGTTACTGTGATACAGGGATCTCTTACACCTTTATCCTAAAGGTGAGTCCCTGTGGCCAGAATTTGGCCCAGTTCTGAGGTCAGTGAGGGATTTCAGAGGAATAATGCCTGCGTAGTCAGTGGCATAATGAAGATAAAATGTCTGATTTGGATAGGCCTGAACTGTGACTTTTCATATTTGGATGTGGATCAGAACGACCTCTTCTCTGTTGAATTCAGGGCTCCTGGATCTAGCGTTGGCCCTTCTCTGTGCACAGTCTTTGTGGATATAAGCCATAATTTCCTTTATTGATTGACTGTGGGAATGTGGAGGAACATTGCAGGAGCTCTCTTGGATTCCTGTGACTTTCCTCCGACAAAAGTGCCCAGTACAGCTTTCCAAGGTATACTTCAAGGTCAGGACTGTGACTGTGTCAGTACATTCAATAATATATTGCATCTTAGGACTGACAGTTCTGATTTGTTTCTGTGAGGTATTAAATTCCTTTGAAGTCCAGCTAAGAAGAAAACTAATGATCAGCTGTGGTACTCTTATGATGTCTTCTGGTTTTATTTGGACTAAATGTTGTAAGATTCTCATCTTATTATATACTGGCGTAAATATTTTTTAAGTTGGGCATCCTGAATGTAATAATCTACAAGTAACTGAAAGGATTTTTGAAAGCACTGTGCTATTATTTGGAAGAGGTTCTAACCAGTACATAGGTACACTGTCTTCTAGTCCTTTGCCTTTTGACAGCAACCCATCTCAGGTTTTTCATTGAAAGTGAAACTATTACTTTGGATTCCTCCTTCAAATTGCCTGATATTATGGCACTTTGGTCTTTGGTATGTACCTGATATGCTTAACTTTAAGTATACTCTGAAGTATTTCAAGAGATAAAGTTATGGTATTAAACACATCCAATGTTTAAAGTCTTCACTCATAAAATCCAATATTAATGAAAAATTTTCTGGACAAATACTTATATTAAAGAAGATTTCAGAAGTGAACCTGTTTTGTTGCTAGTTGCATAACAATTACAATTGCATTTCCAATGAGTGCATATAATTTTTATCTTCTGCTTCTCAGGGCAGTGTGGACAAACCTTGCCCGAAGACAGCCTAGGAGATATTTTGCCCACTAGATGGCAGGAGATGCTTTGGACCAGAATATTCAGCAATTTATACAAAAATTACAATTACTGACTTTAAATACTGGCTTTTGCCCACAACTGCAGAGATTTTATTTATTAAAAGTATATCTAGTCATACATTATCCACATTCCTTTGAGTATATAGGCCCACTCTCTCTGCAAATAAATGTTAAAATTAAATCACAAAGGTTTGATTACAAAATTCTTGTGTACTTATGTGGTATTAAAATTGCACATGGCTTATAGAAATTTCTACATGACATAAATACATAGAAAAATCTACTAATCCAAAAGAAGCTGCAAAGGTCTAATGAAACTGATGCAAATACTATCATTATAATGTTTCCGTTATAATATGTATCATGTTTTGAGACTGTATATATAATATACTATATGTATTTTAAGTGTTTTATATTAGGAAGCATATTGAGTTGCTGTATGGCAAGATTTTTACCCAGTAAAAGTTTTCATGGATGTTCAATTTAATTTAGTTTTGGTACAACACCGTGACAGAGTAGTAATCTTTGTTTTGTGAGTACTTCCTAGACCATTTGCAGTTCCAGCAGCTGGAATCTTCACTGAATAACACAGCAAGTATGCACTGCACATATACATAGAAACCCTCCTCTCTCTGGCATACACACATGTATGTAAATATGTATCTATACTTTGATTTATTTTTCCCTAAGTGCTTCTCTGACCATCAGGCAAATGCTGCAGTTGCTAATGCCATTGTTTACTGTGAATGTTTTCCATACGAGTTTGGCTTCAATAACATCTGGTGGCTGGAAACACTGAAAAACCCAGCTACATCTCAGGTTGAGGGTGATAACAATGTATTCTGAAAAATGCAGTGGAAAGCAAAAAGGTGTCAACGACCTTAACTCCAGCAAAACTTGCCCTATTTTTTTATATCCACAGAACAGATGAACTGCTGAGTATAAGTAAAAGAGTTCCAAATAAAAAAAAAAAAAAAAAAAAAACCAACACAAAAAAACCCACTTGGGAACTCAGTTAGTTTGCCTTAATTAGCTTGTACTTAGTTAACTTGTCCTTGTGACTTGAAATGTTTCCTAGAGATTATGTAAATTGTATGTTATTGGGACTAATAGGATCACCCCTACTGTTAATGTTGCCAGTTCTAACCCCCAGTTTTCAGCCCCTTATGATTTTCTGAACTGTAACACTTCTTCATGGTAGTATTTCGTATCCTGGCTGTGCCTCAGGCTGCACTTTTTGGAAATTTTTGGCTGAGAAGATTCAGCCATTTCCAAGAAAGCCTGAAGAAAATGACTTCGTTATTCCATGTTAAAAAATAAAAATCTGGGATCTTTTCTTTGAATGACTCTTGCAGTCTGGTGCTCTGAAGTTAGCATTTGAAATTACACTGGCAAAGAATGGATAAGAAAAGGCAATTTAGAGTCAGAATATGACCTTTGCTACTCATGGGAAAATCTGTTACAGGCCTTTGTAAAATCGGCCCTTGCACATAGGCGGTATAGTCTCCTTTGGTTTTTGTAGCAAATGTGTCCAAAGAGCATACTTATGCCAGAGAGGGCACGCAGTATCCCCGCAGCATGAATGAGAACGCTGCCCTCCGTCACTGCTCCTGCATGTGTCAGCTTGGTCCGTGTAATGTTTCACAGGCAACTAGGCATACACCAGTCCACGGGACTGCAGCCAGAGATGGGAAAGGAGCAGGCTGGTTTCATCACTCCTCATTTCAGACATCTGCATCTATGTCAGCCACTGCATGGTGCTCCCTGTATAGGCTTTCTTAGGCACAATACATATAAATTCTTTTAAACTCTTAAGATGATCTGCTGCCGGTGGGTGGGGTAACCTAGCTAAGGTATATAGATTTCTAATCTAGATGAATCTGATCTGATGACTCCAGTGAGAGAATAGGATATGCAGATCTGCAGAAGGAAACAGGGTCTGGCTGAGCATAAAGAGGGTGCATATTCTGCGCATAAATTGGTTTCAGGTACCTTGTTTTGCTTGACAGAGGAGACTTTCTAACAGTACCCAAAGGCATCTCTGTACTTCTGGCATCAGGCACAGTCCTCAGAGTAGCTCCTGCAAGCTTAGTGACAATCCTGTCCCCCAGTTCCTGAAAAAAGCAGTTTCCTTGGCGTGCTTGGAGTATGCTGGTCCACCCTGAATAAGAATTCACTGTTCCTTAAGAACTTTTAAACTACCACAAATGTTTAAGAATGGAGGAAATGTCTTTTATTCTGTTAAGATAAAGGTTTAAGGATTCCTTTGGATGAAAGCAAACAGTTAGCAAAAGACAGGACAGTGATATGCTGCTAGAATTTAACTAAGCTGTTTTCTCTCCAGCTTGTTGTGAGCCTTAATGAGAATGTGTTCTTGCAAGAATTGTATCATGCAGAATGAAGCCTGAGAAAACTACCCTAATGCTACCCCAAAACTTCCAAATTCTCACCTTGCATAAGGAAGAACAGAACACAAATATTTTTTCAAAGGACACCCTTCCCTCTGTTGCGTAGTTTGATGAAGTCCATTGTATTACTTCAAACTACTGAAACCATGTGCTGATTCAAGCAAATTATTTTTTTAATTTATTAGAGCTTGCCCTTTATTTTGGATGTTTGGGGTTTTTTATGCTCTCCTTTCTTCATCCTTTTATTAGGCAGAAAATATAAACATTGTGAAATTTGTTTCCCTTGTTTTAACTGATGTCTTTCTTCTTTTGTCGATGCAATAAGCTGTCTGTTAACTATATTTCTTAAGTGAGCTCAACCTTGCCTTCTCAGCTAGCATTTGCAGACCTACTATTTCACAAATCATATATCTCAAGAAACAATTATTATATCTATATCTTGATAGCACTGTAGAAATCAAATTGTCCTCAAGAATTCATAGAGACCAATTAGTCTAAATAAACATATTTTATTCCAAAATTGGAATAAGATTCTCTGGACAGTATAATACTTCTCTCTACACTGCTTTAGGGAACTCTTCCAGTGGGTTCTGTCACACAGAATGGTGTCATGGTCTAGAACTATCCTTTCTTGTATATGAAAAGTTGTTTTTAAATATATATGTATATAAAGAATTTCATCAAAATGATTGCCTCGATGATTTTTTTCTACTTTTCCATTGCTAAACATAAAACAGAGGAAAAGTGTTAAACAAAAGGAAGTGTTAATAGTTCCTTCTGTGAAATAGCTTCTTCTGATTACATTTCCAACTGATCTGAGACCTGCTAGAGTTCTGGGCAGGTTAGGGTGGCTGGTAATGCTGCTTTGTGGTTGTGGTTCTAAGCAGGTTTTACTGCTCTTGCTGATACCATATAAATATTCCAAGAAGACTTACACTTGAAACCAGTTAAAAATCAACCGTGTCATTTGGGATATTTTGGGGTCTATATTCCCTTTGTTGTTGCTGTAAAAGATAACACAGCACTCCTTTAAACATACGTTTCCTGTCTCCCATAAAAATCTTGGCTCTTAGTTTGCTTTCATGTTAGCAGAAGAGATTAGTTCCAAATGACATTAAGAATCAAAGAAGCTCAGCAAATTAAGGTGCCTTGAAAAATCTGTCAAATAAATCCAATATAATGGATTGTTTGGTCTTGATAGCGAAACAAAACAAACAAAAACAACATCTCATGTCTGCTAAAATTTCACTATGGTGCTGGAATGGAGGTCAGAGCTTCCTCGATATGAAAAGGAATCCTGTTACAGGGATAAGTAATCAACCACCTGGGAGAATATAAAACTAAAATGAGAGGTGTCCACGGAGACGCAGCAGTGCTGCCAAGTTAAAGATTTAAATCCAAATAAAATATTACAGTAGTCTCAGGTGATAGCATCCATAGAAGTTTGGACCTCATTAGGGGAATTGAAAAGCTTAGAGCTGTTTCCAGTAATAACACTCAATTTAGTTGGTTAAATTAAAGCCAAACTAATCTCCTTTCCATGAAGTGTTTGAGCAAGTTGTAGAAAACTCCCCCATCAGTTTTCTTGTAGGAGAGAGGGAAGCCTCATATAAATAGCGCTGCAAGAGTGAACTCAAATTCTTCACACCAACCTGGCAATTCCCATTTACACTTTGGTGTGGTCATATCTCTTCACCTATTAAACAAATCTAAGACCTCACTGTTTCATCCTTCATCAGATCTTATAAAATCAAACTTTTGCAGAGTGTTTGGGTTCATGAGTGTCAGCTTTACTCTCGTAAAGAAAGTGGTGAGTTCATGATTTCAACAGAAGCTGATGGAATTTGGTTTGAAAGAACTGGAGTAGAGTTTTCCTTTTCATGTGGTGTCCGCCGTGTTTTTTCATGTAGTCCTCAACCGCTTATAAAGATTCTTAGGAAACATTTAACTAGCCAGAGATGACTTTAAAGGAACTATTGAAGTAAGAAACAAAACATGTTCAATACATTAGAAATCAGTATTAAACTGAAAATGAACCAAACTAAGCAAAAGGTATGCTTCTTCATAATTCAAGGAATACCGAATACAGAAAATTACTCTGTACAGTGTATGTGAATATTCTTCGGCAAAGCCTTTTCTATGAACCATGCTCACAACATGTCAGTCAAATTATAAATTCCAGTGTTTATTGGTGATTAAACTTAATCAGTGTCCATCTCAGTCTTGGTCTAGCCAGCCTTAAACAGTACTATTTCCTCTCACCCTTTGTAGGTTCCATGACACTTCTGAAACAAGTGTCAGTGGTACAGCAAATTTGTTTTTCCAATTTTCCTTGGCATTTTTGAATATATATATACAGCCAGACTGAATAAATTGTGTGAAGAACTGTCTCTGAAGAATAGCCACAAACAGGTTGAAAGCTTATGGATAAGAATCAGGGACCAAGGCAACAAGGGGAACCTTGTGGTTGGTGTCTACTACAGGCTGCCCGATCAAGGGGAGCCTATTGACAAAGCCTTCTTACTCCAGCTACAGGAGGCATCACATTCACTGAGGGACTTCAGCCACCCCAACATCTGCTGGAAAAGTGTCACAGTGAGCTATAGTCAATCCAGGAGACTCCTGGAATGCATTGAGGATAACTTCTTAAGCCAGGTAATAGACAGCCCTACCAGAGGGGATGCGATACTGGACCTGATGGTCACTAATGCACGTGAGCTAATCAGTGACGTCAAGATTGGAGGAAGTCTGGGCTGGAGTGATCATGCACTGGTGGAGTTTGCAGTCCTGAGGGATATAGGTTAGGCAAAGAGTACAGTCAGGACCCTGAATTTTAGGAAAGCAAAATTCCAGCTCTTCAAGGAGTTAGTCAGTAGGACCGCCTGGGAAACTGCCCTCAGGGACAAGGGAGCAAAACAGAGCTGGCAGATCTTTAAGGACACTTTCCGTAGAGTACAAGAGCTCTCAATCCCCAGGTGTAAGAAATCAGGCAAGGAAGGCAAGAGACCGGCATGGACAAGTCAAGACCTACTGGTCAAACTAAAGGGCAAGAAGGAAATGCACAGGCAGTGGAAGCAGGGACAGGTATCCTGGGAAGATTATAGGGACGCTACCCAGTTGTGTAGGGATGGGGTCAGGAAGGCCAAGGTGCAGCCGGAGCTGAACTTGGCAAGGGATGCAAAGAATAATAAGAAGGGCTTCTACAGGTATGTCAGCCAGAAAAGGAAGGTCAAAGAAAGCGTGCCCCCCCAGTGAGCAAGACTAGCAAACTGATAATGACAAACAAGGAAAAGTCTGAGGTACTCAACAAATTTTTGCCTCAGTCTTCACTGGCAATCTCTCCTCCCACACCTCTTGAGTGGATGAACTGCAAGATGGGGACTGGAGGAGCAAGGTGCCTCCCACTGTAAGAGAAGATGAGGTTCGTAACCACCTGAGGAACTTGAACATACATAAGTCTATGGGACCTGAGGACATGCATCCCAGAATGCTGAGGGAATTGTCTGATGTATTTGCCAAGCTACTCTCCATGATATTTGAAAAATCATGGCAATCAGGTGAAGTCCCCGGTGACTGGAAAAAGGGAAACATTGTACCCATTTTTAAAAAGGGTAGAAAGGAAGATGCTGGGAACTAATGACCTGTCAGCCTCACCTCTGTGCCTGGGAAGATCATGGACCAGATCCTCCTAGAAGCTATGCTAAGGCACATGGAGGACAGGGACGTGATTTGAGACAGTCATCATGGCTTCACCAAGGGCAAGTCCTGCCTGACCAACCTAGTGGCCTTCTATGATGGAGTGACTATATCAGTGGACAAGGGAAGAGCTATGGATGTCATCTGTCTGGACTTCTGCAAGGCCTTTGACATGGTCCCCCACAACATCCTTCTCTCTAAATTGGTGAGACATGGATTTGATGGGTGCACTGTTCAGTGGATGAGGAATTGGTTGGATGGTAAACAGCTTGATGTCCAGATGGAGATCGGTGACAAGTGGTGTCCCTCAGGGGTCTGTACGGGGACCAGTACTGTTTAATATCTTCAGCATTGGCAATGTTTAATATCTTCATCAATGACATAGACAGTGGGATCAAGTGCACCCTCAACAAATTTGCAGATGACACAAAGCTGAGTGGTGTGGTTGACACACCTGAGGGAAGGGATGCCATCCAGAGGGACCTGGACAAGCTTGAGAAGTGGGCCCATGTGAACTTCATGAGGTTCAACAAGGCGAAGTGCCAGATCCTGCAACTGGGTTGGGGCAACCCCCGATATCAATACAGGCTGGGGAATGAAGGGATTCACAGCAGTCTGGCAGAGAAGGACTTGGGGGTACTGGTGGATGAAAAGCTGGACATGAGCCGACAATGTGTGCTTGCAGCCCAGAAGGCCAACCATATGCTGGGCTGCATCAAAAGAAGCATAGCCAGCAGGTTGAGGGAGGTGATTCTGTGCCTCTACTCCACTCTGATGAGACCCCACCTGGAGTGCTGCATCCAGCTCTGGAGTGCTCAGCACAGGAAAGACATGGACCTGCTGGAGCAGGTCCAGAGGAGGGCCACAAAAATTATCAGAGGGCTGGAACACCTCTTCTGTGAGGAAAGGCCGAGAGGGTGGGGGTTGTTCAGCCTGGAGAAGAGAAGGCTCCAGGGACACCATATTGCAGCCTTTCAATATACAAAGGGGGCTTATAAGAAAGATGGGGACAGACTTTTTAGCAGGGTCTCTTGCGATAGGCCAAGGGTTAATGGTTTTAATCTAAAAGAGGGCAGATTTAGACTCGATGTAAGGAAGAAATTGTTTACGATGAGAGTGGTGAAACACTGGAACAGTTTGCCCAGAGAGGTGGTAGATGCCCCATCCCTGGAAACATTCAAGGTCAGGTTGGATGGTGCTCTAAGGAACCTGATCTAGTTGAAGATGTCCTGCAGGTGGGTTGGACTAGATGACCTTTAAAGGTCCCTTCTGACCTAAACTATTCTATGATTCTGTGATTCTATGTCTATGTTTAGATTTACCAAGAATTTTACTCTAACTAAAATTAGAGCGCTACAGCAAATGTGAGCTTGATATCATAATAAATTGAAAGTTGTGAACACCATAAAGGCAAAATTACCTTGTTTTGTATACAGAATTTTAGTAAATGCGTAGAAATAAATCTTGAAAAATATGACATGTCTGTCGGCCTTTTTTGTTACTTACTGTATTCTACAACTTATCCTGGATACAATAAAGTACTTAAGAGGAATTGGCCTCAGTGAATTTCAGCATGTATTTAAAGGTTAGCATGTGCTGGAGGGCTTTGCTGAACTGGTCATCTTGCTTGTGTCTTGTGATTTATCATGCTTTTATTATGCTTTCTAAGTTTCTCATGCTTGTCACCTTTGCTTTCAGAGCTTAGATAATTTCTTACTTTAAAAATTCTCTTTGCTCTTGATAAGTTGTGTAAAATTTCACTTTTCAAAGCAAAAAGTGTCCCATGGAAGATGTGTACAGCAAGGATGAGAAAAAAATGATGAGAAGATCAGTCAGAACTGTTGAGTCAACAGGACCAAAATCAAGAAACTGCTTTCTTATCTTCCAAGGTAAGGAGGCATTTTACTGTCTTGATCCTTCAGTGTGCTGCCACCATCATGTCAAAAACTCTCTGGTGTGGTTCATTTGAAGCTTATTGGATGGCTTTGGAAATGTGCTAAATGCACTCAGGGATGAGGATAGAGTTCCATAAACATGCAGAAATGAAGGCATTGCACCATTAGGGATCCAGACCCCCCCCCAGGACTCTTCTTAGGTAAGTTATGGCTGCTTTTCATGGGAGAAATAGAAGATTACATGCACAGAGCATGGGTACTTCAAACTGATCTGTCCAAGTCTGCTACTCTGCATTTGTCTACATCATCCACAGGTTGTGAAGTTTAGCTAGACTATGTTGTTAATGAGGGCAAAGCTGTTGATTTCAGGTTGCAAAACTTCAGCTTGACATGTCAAGCTTGCAGGTATGGTCATGTAGTCACTGAACAGATTACAGTGATTTCTGAAAAAACAGTTTCTGCCTCAGTCATAGATGGGCAGCTGAACTGTGGGGTTGTGCTGTACAGGTTGGATTTAGCAGCCTGGGGTGTTACAGGAGCGGAAAGGCTCATTCCCATGCCATGTATGTTTCCTTGCTGACCTTCCCAAACAGACTATGACCAAGACATTGCTAATAATACCCAAAGTCTTGAGTAACCTACACATGTGTCTAAAACATATGATTATAAATGCCTTAATATCTTGATATGTTGTAGAGAAGAAATAAATTAATACCCTCATTTAAAAATAAAATAGCAAAAAAACAATGCTAGAAAGTTCAAAGGTGAAGGTGATATTCTATGTCAGATATACCCTGCTTTTTGCAATAGTTGAGGCTGTTTACACTCTTCAAAGTACCTTCTGTTAAAGTAATCTGTGTTACATGACACATCTTTAAAGACATAACGATGCTCACCTCACACTGTGCTGTTGATTTAGTGGGGTGTTGTTTAGGCAGTACTCTTTTCATTTCTATGCCTTTGTCCTTCTCCTTATTAAAGTCTCTTTTTGCCCTTTACTAAGTCCACTGATACATAAATCAAAGTACCATAAAGTAATTAAATAAATTTCTTTTTCTAAAAAGCAGTTGATCCAAAGTCGCCTTCAACACTCATTCTAGATAATAAATACTACAATTAAGCTGTACTTATTTAAAAACTACCCTACAAAGAGCCCAAGCTAGCACTTCTTGTTGAGACAAAATCCAGTGGAAGCTGTGCCATTGAAAAGAATGCACACCCAAATAATAACAATACTATGATGTGATTTTACTTTATTCAGTGCTCCTGAAATTGCTAATCATAGAAATTAGATTATAGGCATGAATCATGTGCTTACTGAATACAGCGCATTTGTGAATTTCTTATTTATGTTTTATTCATTTGTATAGAGAGTCTAGAGATTTGGGGGATTTTTTTTAATAATCATGTATAGCTGTCTTAAACTGTGAGAGTCTCTTTGGAATATAAGCCTGTTTATTTTATTGTGCTCTGTTTAGTTATTCTAAAAAAAAGTTACAGACACATAATTGTAGCCATCTGTTGTGTTTTAAGTCCAATCTAGCCCAAAAGTCAAAAAAGTCATGGCAACAACTTATAAAAACAATGGCAATAATATGAACTCACTATGGTTACTGGTGAACCTTTATTTCTCCCTTCAAATGAACTAAGTTTCCTCAGAGAATTATTTTAATGTCTGATTTATTTCTTTATTAAATTTGCCCACAGTATGACCAGCTTCCCTATCAAGATTGTCATACAGCTGTCCTCCTGATAGTAGATCTGTGTTTCTCCAAAAAGGTGAGTTCTGTAATTATACAAAACCAAGCTCTAAGGGAAACCCCAGTGCTTGCCATATATTACTCTAGCATAAACCAGCAAGGAGGATTAAGATTGTTTAAGAAAATTTATTAGTGGGACTGAATAATATTTATCATATAATATATTTAACCCATACTCTGACAGATTTAAAATTCATTATTTATATATTTTAGATATTTGATGTATTTGGTTTAATAATTCACTCAGCTATTTAGTAAATAATTTCTTCTATTAAATTAATAAAAATGTCAGTGATTTCCATGACAGATTGTTGATTTTCAGTATTATCCTGTCTTCTAGTCATATCCAGTTTGTAAGTGTACCACAGTTATATTAACTAAGAGCGATGCATTTATACTTGTACTGTGAGCAATAAATGGCACACGTATGTTGAAAATGACCTCTAGATGTATTGCATAAAGTCAGATAGATAGATGCTTTCTGCTACTGCAGATTGTTGACATGGCATATTTCATTAGTTCCCTTTTCTCTGTATTTATGGAAGAATCACATGACAGAAATCTATGCACAACTGTTTTTACGTAATCATTCACACACCCACCTTCTGTTAAACAGAAGAGATGAAGAGTGAGGAGCAGTGCTGTCCTTTTAGGAGAATTACAGAGCACAGAATTCTAGTGGCTTGTAATTTCTTGGGAAAGGTGAGGATGCCCGAGGCATGAAATGTATCCTGGCTAGAGCCATTTCTCTCTTTTGACTATGAAGAGCCTAGCCTTACGATGATCATAATTTGGAGCTTCGGGCAGTGCTTGCCATTAGGCAGGATGGATATGATCCCAGGCTACCTCCAGAGAGATGGTGGTCCTATGACAAGAATCGCATTTCCCCCAGGTTATCAAGCAGTGGGCAAAGTTCCTTAACGGTCACCAATAGGGAACTGGGTTGTTTCTGTCAAACCAAATTGGGCACTGTAACAGTGAAGTTAAGACAAAAAATAACAGAGATCAGTTTACAGTTCTTTAAGCCACCTGCCTGGGAAATAAGGGGAGATGTAAGTAATGGGCAGTGTTTGTAGATTGTTTTCTTTAGTTAGTAATAATTTAAATAAAATGGCAGGTATTTCACATTGCTGTAAATGGGAGATGAAATAAGAAATGTAAAATGATGGTGTCTGTGCAAACTTCATTCACAAGTATAAATGTCATGTAAAAGCCAACTGCTGTTTTTTCACTTCTCATTTACTGGGTTAATTAAGATTGTGTATGGATGTCTTTGCTTTTACTCTTTGTTCTTTTGATAAATATGTGTAGTGAGCATGGGAATGAACATACTGTCATTAGCATCTGCCTCATACTACCATTAAAAGTGATGATGTGGACTTGCTTTTACAGGTTATTGCTACCTTTTTTTTTCCAAGGGTGTACAAAAAATATTGGTTTGTAACCTGAAGATGACATATTTACAGAGTGATAGTAACCACAAAGCTTTGTGCCAAAACATCAGCTGTGATTTATTTTTTTTCCTGAGAAACTTACACTGAACAATTATTTATACAGTCAGACTTTCCCTGTGTTTTCTTGAGTTACAGTGAAAAACATTCTATACAATATCATCTTCTCATTTAGGTGTCCCTGGAGTTCCTCCCCTTTTTTGCTCTCCTACTTTTGCTTTTATCAGACTTCTGATTCTCAACCATTTGAAGTAATTTTCTAGGTATTTATCATTATTCATGTTTGGGTATGCATTTGTGCAACTGGAACTGTCTGTAGCCACTGTCTTTTGAGTCTTAATGCCTGAAGTTATCTGGTTTGATACATTCCTTTTATTACCTTTTATCAAACAACACAGTAACTAAAAGTCAACTTATTTTATATCATCCATACAAAGCACTCATTTCTTTACTACTTTATTGTACAAATCTTTCTCAGCCTTCTTTAGAAGCAGGTCAATGTGTAAAAGTAGGGCATGCTCATGGTTCAGAAGGCAAAAGGTGTGTGTGGCTGTGAAAAAGCAGCTGTGCCAGACTGGAGTCTGATCGGTCATCACCCACAGGCAGCTGGGACTGAGTTATACAACTGCAAGAGTTTCTGGTTTTTTGGATCATCCACAGCAAGTAAGAGAAATAGTTTTAGAAAAAGGAAAGACCTTAGGACACTCTCAGTATGCAGCTCAGGAAGCTGAAATACTGATGACACCCATTTAAATGCAAGTGGGATGTTTTGGGATGACTTAAAAACAAAGTTATTTTTAAAAAAATTAGTACTCCTGAAGATCAGAGACTTCAGTTTCTAATCAGAGATCTCATCTGTTAAGCAGGTGATTGTACAAACCATTTGAAAAGTATTAGCAGGATCAAAATATCACAGTTGTGTGTTGCAGTGCTTGGAATGTCAGTTCGCTCTAAACCTCACTCTCCCATTATGTCTCTTTTCTATCTCTGGTTAATATTAATCCAGGCTAATGGTGCAAACATTCTGGGTGTGATGCAACAAGGCATAAGAGCTTGTTCATAATTTGAAGTATTTGAGTCATCCTTTTAACTGATAAGCATATGATTAAGTGCTTTGCTGGAATGGGGCCAGAGTACATTTTACTGCTCGCTAGAATAAGTTTGCTTGCGTGCTTAACACATACCTTTAAATCTGACTCCATCCCTACACAGGATGGAGCTGGTACATCATGGACTAGATTGTTATCACATTAAACAGCCAGAAAGTGTTCAAACCATCCCCCAGTCCTGCACCAAAAAAAAAAAAAAAAAAAAAAAGGAGGTAGGAATCATGATCTGTGAGCGAATAAAGAAACCAGGCCCATCTCCACAGTTTGCATGAAGGAGAAAATCTCCCACTGACTTAATTCAGTGCACTGACTAAAGCCTGCATGATTTGGCCAACATTTCCTATCATTCCAGTGTTATGACAGAAGTCACCACAACAATTCCAGCTGAGTAGTCATGCTCCTCACTTCATTTGGAGAACAAATAGAGGATGACTGCAGAACCTATACACGGATTGACAATAATTAACAATACCACATAATCCTGTTGCTCAGCTCCTGTTGGGCTCTCAGATTTAATGATCCTTCTATTTACACAATTACATGAGACAGAGGAGGTTTCCTGTCAGGTAAACAAAATAAAGGTTTGGCTCTTAGCTCTTGCACATGTTGTATAGGAAGTTCTGTTTTGACAAATCCTGTAAAAATAGTATTTTATTTCCAATAGAAACCCTTAATCTTTTATTCTACTTATTATATTTTTTCTGTTATTGCTATCTGGTGGCAGAGATTTAGTTACATTAGTTTCCTATTTGTATATCATTCTTGGGAGACTGATGCCTAATTCTGGTTTCTAGCAATCACTCCCCATTGTATTTTTGATTATGTCTCTTTTCTTCCTGAATAGCCTAAATCTTGACAATAACTCAAGTTCACATTATAAGACACTTCAAGAGGAAAAGCGCTTGATTTTCAAGGACTTCTGTGTCTGTAGCTGTCCTCCTCTTGACTGTAGAAGACAGACAGAATTATCCTATTTTATTTGTTTTTTCTGCCACACCTTCTTTTTTGTAAATTTTATTTCTGAAATACATCTTCCTTTTCACATTTTTTGCTGTTTTTAAAAGGCCTTATTAATTTCCCTTCTATAGCACAAAATAACAAAGTGCTGCAGTCAAATACATACTCCTAGGAGATGGACTCTACTGGTTTCTGTTTTCACCTTTGTAGGCATCCTTTTCTGGGAATTAGAAAAAGGACCCAAACCACCCAGAACATGTGGAATTGATAAACATGATGTCAAGGCAATCAGCCTAGTCAGTTTGGATAAAGGAGTCAGATGATGGGGCTGGGATTTTCTTTCTTTTTCATTGTCACACACAGTCTGTTTGTTGGTCCCTCTCATTTCCTGCGTGATGAAATATTGCTTGAGCTGTATTTGGAGGATCAGATAAAGAGGTGTTTTAGCATATAGCCAAGCAGAGAAAAAATTATGGAACTGAACCTACAGTAGCACTTACTGCAATAATTCTTCATCATCAGTGCTCAAATCTACTGGCTTTTCTAAATCCCCACGGTCACATCCCACCCTGCTCTCACCTCCACAGCCTGCTTGGGCAGTGCTGGGTGCCTCTACCCCTGGACAACCCAGCTGAGGGTGCTCCTTCCCTTGCATAGCATCAGCTTATTGGAACTTGCTTGAAATCTCACCTTAAAAGCTTCCCTCTTTCTCATGATTAAAAGCAGAGTGCAAGTCAGCATCCAGAAAATGATCCACCACTGCATCAATTGGATTTTGCTGTTCCAAGGGTCCTCACTGGACCTTGGCTAGATGTGGGCATCCTAGGCTCAGATTCCAGCCTTTCCAGTCATCCCATCGATTATTGCTTGTTCACCAGTTTTTCTGCCTGAGCATTATCACTGAAGCATATTTTCCAGCCTTTTTCCCTCACACAGCTGAAATCAATGCCACCTAATAAATAGCTGGTGAAGAGTTATATGTGAGATATTTGAAACATCAAATGTAGATATTTGAGAAAGGCCTGTGATATAATTTCTGTGCGTTTTCTATCAATTTTCTTGCTGGGTATTTCTCCCTTAAATTTCTCGTCACTTTGCATTTGTTCTCCAAGGACACAAAACAAAAACAAATACTGTATTTCCATTTTCATTCAGCTGTTTGGCCATAATTATAACTCTTTGGTAATGTAATACCAATAGCTGTTTCAGGACCCAAAACAAAAGCACAAGACACTGCCATTCTGTGTTTGGGGGGGGGGGGGGGGGGGGGGGGGGGGGGGGGGGGGGGGGGGGGGGGGGGGGGGGGGG
>JANHGO010000037.1:35051810-35069010 GCA_024606505.1 Aquila spilogaster | reverse complement strand
GCTGGCTTCTGTTTTCTTTCTTTCATTGATGTAATGAAAATTCTAGCCTTAGGCCAACTAACTCCTTTTTTTTTTTTTAAATCTCAAAAAATCAAACACTTATGCCTATTGCTTAGTTATTTCCCTCACTGTTTTGCTTAAAGCTCAGACATGAACAAACATCAGATGTTAATATTTTAAAGCCTAGAATGTTATGAAAAGGGAAAAGTTAAGCCATTTCCGGAAAAAAAAAAAAAAAAAAAGAAAAAAAAAAAGATTTCTTAGGTTATTTAGGGTTTTTTTTCTGTTGGTAAGAGTCACAGTTTTATTATCTTTTCAGCTGGATGGCTGGATTTTAAATAATCTGTTGCTGTTTCTTTGTTATTTCTATTTAATAACCACAGACTGTGTTTTATTATACCTCCATGGTGCTCAGAGTCTGCAATGGTTCTTATTTTCTCTGTCATAAATAAATTAAATAATGAGTATTAAACACCAGAAACATGCAAGCAAAGAATGCTTTTGAAAATTACATCAATTCAGACACAAAAACTGATAAAACTAAATTATATTGGCTTCTGAGTATAAGAAACATGCTTACCGGTTTCATTGTGGTTAAACAAGGACTTACAGATTTCTTTAATAGAAGGCAAATTAAATCTCATTAAGAAAGCTGCAAATAATTCACAAAATGTATTTACTGTTTTTATAAGTATTTTAAATGCTACAGGACTCATAAAGTTAGCTAAAAAAAACCTCCTTGTTTGATCTGAATAGCAAGAGATTTAATAGAAAATGAAGTTTATCGATAAGCTGGTGCAAAATCTGATGAATTCTTGATTTTCCGGATAATACTTTCTGAAGAAACTTTTTAAACATTTCCAAATATACCTTCAGATTATCACACACATTCTGTACCTTTTATATCTACCAGGTCTTTAATCCTTGCTGCAGGATTAAAAATGTTTCCAAATATTAAAATCCTCAACAACTTGAATTTCTAGGAAAATGACACCCTAGAGTTTAGTTGTAGTGATAATAAAGTTACTTTTCATTAATTATTTGGCAGATAAGGAGATGTTCAGTTGTGAGATCTTTTTCCTGAAGAGTAACATATGTCCACAACTCTAAATACATTTGCTCTACATAAACTCTAAATAAATTTGCTTGTTGCTCTTGCTCCTGAAATAGCAGACTAGAAAAATATTAAATCTATGTTTTTTGAAAATGTGTTCCTCATCCTTAAGAAAGGGTTACATATTATCTGTGTATTACTTTTAAGTTATCGTTTTATGCCTCGATTTACCCAGAGTGTCTGGAGCCAGCTGAATTTAAAATGGCAATGTTATAAAGGAAAATAGGAAATGCTCTGATCTCCTAGGCATTAGTCAAGGCCCTGATCCTTCAAAAATTTTCCTCATGTGTCCTGAGAAATACCCTCAGTAAATCTGTCGCAGTCCGTTTCATCAGTGGCCCTGAGGACTATTTGCACAGGACCTAGCCTTTGATTTCACAAAACGCCTTTGATTTCAAGAGGACTTCTTGCAGTGCATGAGTAGAAGTCTTTGAAGGCTCAGTGTCAGATATGTCCTAGCCTGATCCTGCTGTGCTTCCGCAGACAAAAACCCTCTCTGGAAGAACGCAAGTTTCCACTGAGTGTCTTACCTTGACTGGGAAGTTTCTAATATTTGTCTCATTTTTATGGGAAGCCAGTGTTGCCTTAAGAAAGTCATTTTGAGAAGCTAAAGTGTATCTTATGTTTCTAAAATGTGCAAACTGGGTGTGAGATGCTTTATTTTTCTAGTGATTATGATTAATAGACACTATTAACTTATAAAAAAATACTGTGTAAACACCAGGTTCTGTTTGTCCTCTGTAAAATTAAAATGTGTCGCAGGTCCCAGCAAGTCTAAATCCTAATTCACTTTAGCTGTCCTTCCATACATGTTGGAAGTTGTGGTTTATCACACATTCCACTGCGTAACATGCGTAAGAAATATTGATGACCAATATAGATTAGCTTCAACATTTTTATTAAACAATCCTGTGTTTCAGTATAATTAACATAAAAATGAAATAAATCATGGAAACAAGGAACCATTTTATATGATTTATGCAGTATAAGATCATGACAGATGAGGGCAAGCTCTTTTAATGTACAATGGGGAAAAATATGCAGTGATAAGTGAATGCTAACACTGTACCTTAAAATCAATAAATGCTGATGCAGCACAGTAATAACTCAACTGGTTTTAGATTTGAAGCCTCAGTCAACTTGCATCAAATTAATCTGCTCTGTTCATACTTGCACACCATTAATTACGCAAGTTGTAATTATAAGGCTTTATTAATCATCGTGATATTTTAAATTGAAACTTTTGTATATAGTTGTAGCCAGTTATAATAATTTAAGACATATATATTAAACCAAGAAATATGTAGCTGAGATGTTGGATAGCAATTATTAAGCATAAGATTGAAAAGGCTGAGTAAGATTAAAAAGTAAAGTAAAAAATAGACAAGGGCAAATCATTTTATATTAAAGAAGAAAAATTGAAACTTAAATGTAATTTTGATAAAAATCAACCCTTCAGAGTTGCAAATACCTCACTTTCAAAAATAAATTTAAAAAATAATCATCAAGGGAACCGCAATTATAATTCTGTAAAGCAACCAGGGAGAAAAACAAGACTGCATTTACTTCTCCTGTACCTAAAATTGTAAACACCTGCTCTTTATACTGGAATTATACCAGAATTTCCATCTCTTTCTTTCTTGAAAGATATGACAAGACAGAGACTATGCCTTGTCCTGTATTTTGTATGAGACTGTGTGTTGGCAGCTCTCCATAAATATTGATGAGTGTAACAGAAGAGTTAACTGGGGTTGGTCCAGCAGTCAAAGAATAAATCCTCCACTAAATACACTGGGGTTTTCAAAGATCTGATTATATCACCTACGAGTTCAGGACTTTGTTTTCCTCACTGGGTGTTTTTTTATCCTGTTGTTATATTTTATTATGTTGCTGCAAAGCCCTGACTGTTTTGAGTTCTTGCGTCTTCTTTTTGGCCAGTCTCCCAAAATGACATATATAGGATACCCTGTTCCTCAGAGAACAGACAAATAATACTCATGTAGTTCTACTTACTTTTCTGCTCACTCAGAATTTAGTTAGGGAAGGACTTTGTTAAGATAAATGTTAGTGTTCCCACTCTTCACCTCTCACCAAAAGAGGTGGATCGAATAAAAAAATATGTACATGAGGCTTGGAGAAACAGCACCACTTTTATAAACTACATTTAAACATTTCAAGGACTGAATTTTCCATTAGCATCAAAGTGATCATTAAATCCACTGTACTTAAGTGTTCCTTCTCTTGCAGTTCAAATGGTCTGTATTTTCACTTGTTTACAGCACGTCTGTAAATTTTTCTCTAAACAGATTGCTGCATTTGCTAAACAACTCTCTTTTCTTTCTCCATATTTTCCTATGAATTGATATGGACTTTCTATGATAGGGGATAAATATATAAAAGGGTTGTGGTTTTCTGTTGTTTTCTTTCTTAGTATATAAAATTAATTTCAAAAACTCAAATGTGAAGATCATTATAAAATTTGTGACCCTGACCTACACATGCTAATTTAAAGAAGGATACAATATTATGGACATTTTTAAGGTAACCTATACACCCCAGAGAGACAACTTTTCTTCTTCACATACAATGCGATTCTGCAAATTTAATTATAATAATCCTCAAACCACACATGCTGTGATCATTTCTTAAATCAGATGCTGAAATCAAAGGAAATTTTGCCTGTTTGAGGCACAGAGGAGTGTTCATATTTCTCCAGCTTCTCTACCCCAAGTTTGTATACTGTCTTGAAGATTATGTTCTTCTTTAAAACCTGAATCACTAAGCAAATACATAAATTCACAAGATTTACAGCCCATTGTGTTCATTGGAGAATGCTAACATGGCAGAGAACAACTTTTATACAACTACTTTGAGAAACCTACAGTACATCAATCCACACCGAATACCTGTACTAATATATTTTTGTTACACAAAAAAAGAAAGTATTCCTAACTGCAATCAGACCTTGAGCGTATATAGTAGCTAGTTTCTTAAATTAAACTAATTCAGTTTCTACAACCTTCTGCTAACAGCTAACATATCATCAGTGAGGGATATGGAGTGCTAAGCTATAAAATGCCAGGAGCTGTGGAAGGGGAGCTGGGTTTGAAGGATACACGCAAAAAGGCCTCAGGATCATTAACTTCTCTCTTCAAAGCTTAGGAATGAGCACACTTTCTTTCTTTCTTTTCCACTGGATTTCAGATGTTGCTGTCTTAATTTTAAACTTAGATGAATTTCTTTCGCTGTGGTACAATTTTAGTCCATAAAATGCAGGCTTCTAATGAAAATATTGACACAGCCTTAACAGAAGTGACAGAAATAGTGCTATTATCTTGCCTTGGAGAGAGGGATGCTATTACAGAGATAAAACTTGTTAAATGACAGATAGACACCATGTCTTTATTTGGGGAGTTGGATCAATACTGAGAAAAAATGAGAAAACATTTGTGAAGTTTTTTTGAATGGCAACCCAAAGTCAATAAGATGCTGTTTTTCACTCTTTTACATAAAATTTAAAACAAATTAGATCAAGCAGGTCTCATTTAATCTTCACCCAAAGTACACCTCACTGGCATCTTGAAATCCTAAGGTTTTTTTCCCCTAATAAAATTTTAGTCACATAATCAGTGAGCTGAACTAATTTGTTGTGACCTAGGTATGCAATCAAGCATTAGAAATAACTATTAATGATGAAATAATTTTATATGGCCAAATTAAATATTAAGACAGCTTTTTGCAAAATAGATTTATTTATTTCTAGAACAAAAGGATTTTACTCGTAGGATGACATGCCCTAAAAATCCTCACCCAATCCTTACAATTCATTAGGCAGTTTTAACCAATTTTTGTGTGATAACAGAGCAGGTTGTTAGGGATTGTTTTTGATTTTGAGCAAGAAATATTCTCCACATTCCTTTTTGTGGAGGAATACACTACATTTGTTGTTTTATATTGAAATATTTTATATTTCCTTTGAAATCTCTCATGTTACATGAACTTTATGAACTATGTAGCTCTACCTCAGAATAGGTTTGTGTGTGATCCATAAATATCATCTAACAAAATAATGTTTTTATAACTGTCAATTAATTTTTTTGCCAAAGTTAACACTTTAAATCCAAGTAAATTATTGTATCTACCCAGCCAAAAAAATGTCAAGCTCTCCATTAACTGGGGTATAAAACTGTCTGATTTTCCTTGCCGACAGATTTGAAAGAAATTGCAGATAACTGAAGAGAAACTGATTTAGAAGATGGTTAGATGTGCATGGTGAAAAGCTATATACATGTATGGATATATATATAAAAAGATATATATTATTATTAATATTTTTCCCATTGGGAAGAACAGCTGACCCAGTTCTGCTTCTTCTTTAGAAAGTGCTCCTTTCCAGACTAAACACAGACTTTGGGTGGGGTTGTGGGGATTGTATGTATTGTACAGTACATATTTTCCCAGGAAAACACAATCTCGGAGTGCTTCTGGCTAGCCATGAAAGAGAAAGAGGAAGGCTTGTGGAGACGCCTCTGTGCGGAGGATATTAGGGGAGGAATCTGCCTGCCATGGAGTGGATGGAGAGCCTCTTGGTTCTCTTCCTAAACCCTGGGTTATTTGCTTAAATAACAGAACCACTTTGGCACATACGTGATCTCCCACACTTATTGCTCCTGTTATTATTTTCTCTGAATGTCAAATTATGCAAAGAATTTTACCATGGCTACCTGCCTACTTACTGCCTGAGTTATGGAGGTAATTACGACATGGGCAGTTCCTTTTTCTTCTCTTTTTAGCCACAGTGGTTCCTTTCAGCTTGCTTTCATAGGCCGACAAACTAATAGAGTTTTGCAGAAAATTGATTGATTACGGTCTGATCATTCTAGGTGTCATCTGGTGTTTCCACATAGCTGAGAATGAACAGTTTATGAAGTGCCAATTGCAGCCTCCAGCTAAAGAAAGGCTCCCCAGGGCTTCAGGAGAGCTCTGGCTGCTACCAGACTTTATAATTATTTCCCACACTTTTCCCCATCCTCTCCTACTTGTCCTTTCCCTTGTGTCTAACCCCCGCCGTCTAGGTAGGGTCACTGAACTTTAATTTTATGTCAGTGGCGTTTCGCTGCAGAAAGGATTAAAGGCCAAGAAGCAGTGAGACTAGGCGACAGCACGGGAGTTGGAGAGGGAAGGAATGAGAACAGGCATGAGAGAAAAATGGCAAAGCACAGACCGAGCCTTACAGGGAGGACAGCCCTCTTCTTGGTAGGCAATGGCCAACGTGCAGGGCTGGACACAGACCTGCTGGGCATGGGAAAGGTTCACAATAGAGAAACAGCCTCTGTAGGAACTGGTATTACTGAAAGAGTTAGTCCTGCTCCTCTGTGCCTCACATGGAGCGTGGTGATATAGCACTAAGAGCATTCCCCATGCCAGTAGAGTTACAAAAGTGGAGGAAAGTTCATCATGGTAGGGAGAAGAAGGTGCATGCGGACAGAGGAAGGGGAAAGAACATGATAAAGACAGATAATGTGCAAATTAAAGAGCAAATGAGTCCAGGTATGGGTTTCTTCTCCTAGTAAGCCTTGCAGGTGAAGGGAGCAGTTTTCTTCTCAGTCCCTCGTGGCAGAGCAACTACCTCAACCTCCCCAGGCACTTGGATCCCCAGGCAAAAGTTTTTGTCCTTGCAAAATAAAATGCAGCTCCCCCCACCCTTCAGTACATCTGTGCAGGGAGTACACAGACGGGCTACTAACATTTGCAGCCATAAATAACGTAGAAGCTAGCTTTTAAAAACCGCAGGTTAAAGGATGAGGGCTGCCATGACGCACACAGAGAGGTTGAGATCAGAGGAGCAGCTAAAAGGGGTCGGGAGAAACAATGAATCCCCTTGTTCTGAGTCATATTTATGAGTGCTCCATTGCACCTAAAGTTCATATTTTATTGGCTAGGCCATGGGGTTTCCCCATTTGCTCATCTCTTAAAATAACACCCCTGGTTAAAATTTCCTATAAAACACAGAAATGCTACAGCAGGCAGAACTTGTCAACCCTGACAACTACATTATTTAAGTTTGTGGGTGGGGTACACCAAGCAGGAGCTGGTTTGTGTTTTGTACTGAATTATGAATTTGTTTCTATAGAAAAAATGACCGTAAAACAAGTAGAAAAGGACAGGTTTTACAGCTCAGCTCTCCACTCAGAAACTTCCCACTGTTATTGAGGCATGCTCCAAAAGGTGAATCTAAGTGTTTAGTTCCCAACTGTTTTTGAGCAACTGCTCTGGTGCAATAGATCAAGAACTTGGCTTTATTGATCACTGTTATACAACTCAATGGCATGTGTGGTACCTTGCCAGAATGTGGCTTTACTTTTTTTCCCACTGTAATTCAGGGCAAACTGAGACAACAGCTGTTAATGAGTCAGAGCCTAGAAAACTAATCAGGACCGCTAGTGCTGGTACATGATATATATCCATAGCTGACAACCAGTGACTTTGCAGAAGCAAAATTCCACTTAACTCTCTTTTTGGAGGAGAATCAGGAGGAGGTAGGAATTTGTATAGCTGAAATTTCTGTTAAGTTTATCTTTATCTGACTTAGCAATATTACCCATTCAGACCCCATGAGAACCAAAGGGTCTTTTCCAGCCTCAACAATTCTGTGATTCTATCCCTTTGTAGACTGCGTCTATCAAATGAAATTACTGTTGTTCTAAGTCTCGTGTATTTGGCTGTAGTCAAATTAATGAAGCTATATTCATATTATCTGGAAAAGCTGTACCCATAACCCAGAGTAATTATTATAAATTAATAACAATTTGTCTAGGCATATCTATTTAAAATATCCCTTTTTTAAAAGTGAGGGGGAAATATAGATAGGGTATTCAACTATAAGGTACTGCAAAATAATTTTTAAAAGATACTGTATTGGACTTTCATGATATGGATAGCATCAGTTTTGAGGGTAGAGGTGTTAACTTCTGTCCTGACAAACCTAGACTACAGAAGAGGAAAGAGCAGGGACACTGGATGATTTGTGAGTCTGATTTTGGGGCAGCGGGCAGATGGCACCTGATGCCTGGAGCCATGGGATTCCAGTGGCATGGTTTGCAAAAATGTTAGCTGAGAAATCAAAAGAGTGGGCAAACAGTAGTGTGGATGATAAAGCTATGGGAGCAAAAGCAAGCCCAGCATACAACTGCATGACAGCAGTAGTCTCTGTGGTGATTTATGATGGCTGAGATCCAGCAGGAACATAGCTTTGGGAAAGTTGTTCACAAGGTTCCCTCAGCTGGGGTATATGTCAATAACTACAAGTCATAACATGCTAGTGATCCCAAAGGTTAATGTGCTACTCCTGACCAGGTTAACTTGCTGCCTTGCACATGAAATGTGTGCAAATGTTTTGCAGTGGGTCTGTACCGGCCCCAACCTGAAAGTTGGAGAGTGAAATGTCTGAGCAGCCAAATAAGAAAAACCTGAAGAGCTTGAGACAGAGAATGAAAACAGCGTGCCTCTGTTTTCCAATCCATAAAATTAGGATGGGCAAATACTTCTGTGTTCATTTTCACTTCTGTGCACTCTCATTCTTTGACCTTGCAGAGTACTGGAATATCTTTCTTCTTGTAAAGCCTCTTTTTATTCTGTCTGTGCGCTCTGTAAAATGCGTTCCTCCTAAGAGCCTCGCAACACCTTGCATTTTCTCATGGTGATCTCAAGTGTTATTTTAGAAAGGGCTAAAAAAAGCCCTCCTATAAGGGCAACAAGTCTACTGTTCTTAAACCAGACAGTTTTACAAAACAGTGAAAAAGAAAAAGAAACAATGGCATTAAAGCAAAAAAAAATTAGATTTGAGATCTGGTGCAATGGAGAGAAGACGTGTGGCTAGTTTAGCTCTTGTTCTCACAATATAGATTTGTGCTGCTCTGAGGCATGTGTGCATGCCTATCAGTTCGTGTGCACGGCTTTGTGTATGTAATATAGAAAGCATGTAAATCTTCAGTTTTAGTCATTGGGATTTTTTCCCCCTTAAATCATAATATTCTTTCCCATCAATACTATGTAGCTTTAGCAGCCCTGACCTTTCAAGCTGCCTGTTTGGGCCAGTGTTTATCAGATGACCGTTTGACCTCCTTGTTAATTGTACTTAATTACATCCTGTTGTAACATTTTGAAATAAGGAGGAGAGTTTATGGATCTGCTCCAAGGAGCTGAAGACTAAAACGGCAGCAGAATTCAGTGGTATGAGGTGCTGAGTAATCTCGTAGTTAGGTCAACAAGAGCTGTGCCTTGTCCAGTTGATTGCAAAATTGGATCCTTAAATGGTTCCTTTTCCATTTAGGATCCTTGGTACTTCTGAGAATAAAATCACACAGTCTCCTCTGTTCTGAGAAGGACCTCTCCTCTCTCATCTCAGCTTGGAGCTTTCTCTAAAGAGATCAAGGAATGAGTGAGAGGCCTATCAACAGCATTGCAAGGGCTGAAGTTCACATACGATGATATAAAAAAGACAAGCCTCTGTTACCACAAGTGATCTTTCTGTGGTTTTCTAAAACTCCAGAGTTCCTTATGCTTCCCTAGAATTGCCAGTTCCCATGAGCTTTTTAAGACTTATGTAATATCTGCTATGAGATTTTCTGTGCATTGATGATTTATGTGAACACCTAAGGTTTCATTAAAAAGCAGCAATCATCCCTTGCAGTTGCAGAAAAACAAAAATGAAGGCAAATCAACATCCAGAAACAGATGCAGGTTTTGAAAGTGGGCACTCTAAAGTCTCGGAAAGCAACTTCAAACGTTTCTTATTTTATAATGCTTTTCATATAGCTGATGGCTTTTGAAACACATAAGGTTGACCATACTGCTTCTCTTCTCACTAGAGATGTTTCCTCTACTGTTGTTGTTCCATAGCTCACTTTCCACAACCTTGATTTATAAGATTATAGTAAACTTGATTTCCTAAAATGAATGAAGACAAAAAGAAACAGAAGCTATAAAAAAATTAATACCAAGTGAAAATCTAGTCCCAAGACTTTAAGGATCACAAAGCAAAAGAATACACCTTCAATTTTATTTTATTAGAACACTGATAATTAGACTTATTGGAGAATGAAGTGCCATGAAGAATTAATTGTCTGTAGTAGTAAACTACTCATAATTATGGCATTATTGTAAATGGTTTATCATCCAGCATGAGTCATATTCTAGATAAAAAAGACAAGTTACTTAGTACTGTGCTGTGATACTCTAGGCTGACACAGCACTGCCCATGATTATCACCATGAACTGAACAGTATTGTTGTGAAAGCTAAAAGTCTGTACTGTCTTTCAGGTAGCAAAGATTAAACCTACAGTTCAGCTACACACAATTACATTTACATAGTTAAATGTTTTTTACATGTTGATTTAAGTTACAAGCTGATATGATTAAAAATAAAAACCAGAATTTGCTGAATATCATAGTAAGTTATTCAAAGATCGTAATGTTTAAATCCTCTTTGGTGTTAAGCAATAGTAAGTATAACTGAAATCATACAATTAGATATGATGACTTCAGGGAGGGCTGATTTACTTTTCAGAATTTTGAGAAATACATGTAATGTGGCACAATATAGTATTGTTTATTAAAGTAGTTCAAAATTAGGTATTATTTCAGAATAAAGTTCTTTCTTTTCTTTGATTCCTTGGTGTGCTCCTTTATTAATGTCATCTTACAGTTATCGACTATGGGTCTTCAAAAAGTAATATTTTTTTCATCACTTCTTAAACTATTGAATTAATAATCATGTTTACTGAGGCTGTATATCATAATGAGATCACATTTACAAGGAGATAAATTTATATATATATATTAAAGTAAATATATTTTAATTAATATTTTCTAAGATGTATGCACATATATATTTTCCACACATATATATATGGTAATGGAAAATCCGGACACAGTTTATGCTATAGAGTGAATACCAAGTAGATCGAGTTCATGTTGCAATTCACTGGGTCAGAATGGAGGGAGTAATGTCATTAACAATATAGTACCCCCATTTTGGTTTCCCAGCAGCTATGTTTTGCTTTCTCCATATTTGTACGTATTTCTTAGAAATGGAAAAATACAAAGGATGTGCTTACTAGCATGTGTGTGTGTACAGAGGAGACCTAAGGTAAAGGGGTTTATTACAGGACTTGAATCAATGAAACAGGCACATGCATGAACTGAAAACTTGGCTACATGGGCACAGCTCCCGAATAAGTTATGACCTGTTCATCCTGTGTTTACACTACCATCTGCTGCTGTACAGGAACAGAGCCTTTTCTATTAACATTATATCACCTTGGGTCAATGAGATTTACCGTGGACTCCATTAAAACAGGCTGCTTTAAGCTTGTCCGCAGGTGGGGAGTGTGCTCTCATCAAAATGGGAATGAAAGCAAGCCTCCAAAAGAAGAGACTGTGATGCTTCCAGTTTTGGGGATGGGCAACAACTGGTTCTAAATTACTTAAAAAAGAAAACCAGGCCTATCACCAAAGATTAGGGCAGTAGTCCCTTCTAGCCCTAGTAGAAACCATGGTTTAGTGCAAACACCTGCAAAGGCAAAGGCTGATCAGATGCTGTAAAATCCATGCCAAATATTCTTAATGGTGTTGTACCAAAAAGATTGCATTTGGAATAAAAGCACAATGTTAGTGGTCCCCACTCCCTGCTCATTCTTACCCTCTGCTCAAAAAGACACTGAAATTTTGTCTGAGACACATCAGCTCAACTATAAGGAGTGGAGAGAAGCCAGTATTATAACATACCATATGAGCTTCAGGAGATCATCTTTGCTGTTCCAGAGATGTGTTACACCTGCAGATACCTCTACAATCAGCCTGGGCATTGTGTTTGTAAGTAACTTGGCAAGGAATATGAGAAATGCAGTCCCAGGTGGAGTAACAGTGAAAATGCAGGAATGATACAAGCATGTCCCCGGTCCTGGGCAGCCAGCTCTAGGTGGCCGTGCTGAGCAGGGGGATTGGAGCAGTTGACCTCCTGAAGTCCCTTCCAACCTCAGCTGTTCTGTGACTCTGTGACAGAGTGGTAACAGAGAAGGGGGATCTTACTCTTGTCTTACACATTGACATCAATCATTCCTACTTTTTTTTTTTTTTTTGAGTGGAGTGATGATCTTGCTCAGACAATTGTTGGATGAACAGTTCTGTGTGCTCAAAGTGTCATGCTTTTTCTTTCTACTTTGGAAATTATTTTCTTGCTTTTTATGTCACTTTGAGACTCCTGTGTCTGTCTCCCCAAGTCTGTCCAAAGTAACCTACTGTGAGAAATCACCACCTATTGTCATGTTACCTGGAGCCAAGCTAAGCTCTTTCATGGCACAAATATTTTTTGTGAAGACTACTTTTCCTCTCCTCTGGCAGTGCAGGTGTATTGCTGGATGGCCAACCCAATGATCTTTTAATCCAGCTGTTTTTTCCTTCTTGTTGAGGGGACTTATTCTGTATGGGAGATTATATGTGGGTGAAATAATCTCTCTTTGCAAGACTAAATCATGATCAGATTAGACCACCAGAGCTGCAGAGGAAAGGGTGCAGTTTGAATCAGCATAACAAGCTGTTAAAATCACAGCCAGCTCCCAAACAGGCTGTTAAAACCTGCTGTCTGAAAGTGCCACTCCTCACCACCACTGCCCAGTCTGCTGGATGCTCTTCCTCCTCATCTTCCTCCTGTTTGTCGCCAGGTGTAATGCCTGGGAGGGCCCATCCATGCTGTGCTTCTGGCCCCGTCACTCTGTTTCTCAGCACCACTGCTTAGGCTCTCCTAGGTGTGTCCTTGGTGTTGGCCAATAGCGAGCATGCACAGGGCAACCCTTCAAAATGAGGGCTAGAAATTTACATAAGATGAAATTCCATTCTCTTTACATTTTTAATTTTTAAGGTGATGACTCAGTTAGTATAGCAATTAGCCCAGTATATACTTGGGCACACAAAGTGTAAATCTGAGGAACTCTGAATTCACTTGAGCCATACTGACATACTAGCTAAGCACATGGCCTGTGATCAGCTATTTTTTGCAAATGTATTTAATATCCTATCTTTAATATAGCATATAAAAATAATTTTTAATTTGTTATATGTAATAAAGCATTTTTATACTCTCTAAATGAGATGTTCTTGAGGGTTTCCCTTTCTCATCGTTGTTACAGCTGGACTGTTTTTTGTGGAATGTTTGGTCAGTGTCAATGGGTATGGGTAATATTGAAATACTCAGAAGTGAGCACAGGGTAAGCAGAAAATAGTGCCTTTAGAGTCATTTCCAGTTTGGCACAACTTCCATGGAATCTTTTCGGACAAATTCCACAGCGGGCAGTGCATGGAGTTTATTAGACGACATGTGTGAATGGTAAACAATGGAGTGACTTGCCAGTTCTGGATGGAAGTGAGCAGAGGGTTAACATGAGCAGGAACTAAGGAGATGTGGGAAGATAGAATGGGCTTTAATGTTTAACTTTTACTCCCCTGCCAGTTGCCCTATGATGATGTATGCCCTTTCACCCTCCTCAGAAGTTATGTTCCATCTGTATACTTTTACAGTGTCAAAACAGTTATAACTTACACCTATTTTCTGACCATTGGATCCCAGAGGTATAACTTTTTTTCTTATTCAGTTGCAACTGAATCCAAGAGGGATCTTTTTTTCTGTCATTTGTTAACCTTGGGGTTGTGTTGATCTGACATCCTGACTTTCACACACAGTCAGAAACCTGGGAATAATTGTTAGTTTTCTTTGTGATGATCTGTGATTAGAGAAAAACAAGATTAAATATGAGAAAAAATGCAAGTCTATTGACAGATGGTATCAAAATGTACTGGCTTTGCCAAAGCCCAGGCAAAATAGACATCATTGAAAATGCAGACAAAATTACAACGTTAGGCATGGTGGTGTAAAGATTAGCTAATTTATCTATGCATTAGCTCAGAACTACATAATACAGTGATCTTTTCTCTATCTGTTCTGTTCTTTCAAGTAACAATTTATTTATCACTGATGAAAATGAACACAACCAAAAATCTAGTAGATATGTATTTTTAACATAGGTATTTGTGACTGGAGTGTCTTTGTAATACAGTGCGACTTAAACCAATGAAGAAATCACAGGATCCTTACTTATTACATTCAAAATAGCAAACTGCATGTGATTTTTTTCTTCATTGCCCACTCCCAGACCCTTGGTTGCGATGCTTCCCTCTTTTGGCACACATTACTACTGACAGCACAAAATGGGTCCAAATACAACCTGTTACTGTTAATCCTAGAAGCTGTGATGAGCTGGACTTTCAACTTTAAAATTTATGGAAGAAGATTCAGCTGTGATTCATTCTACCACTGTTAGTAGAATTAAAAACCACATATATGCAGTGTATCTTTTATTGTGCTTTGTGCTACAGCTGAACAACTGGAGTGAAAAACTTGCATTTGGGAGGTTGAAGGATACAGTGCATTATACTGTCAAAACCAGAAGAAAAATTAGATTTTGAGGAATTACTTTGCCAACTATCTTTTATATTAGGATCATGATAATACTGAGACTTAGACTCTCATAATTCTGTTCACCTCCAAAATTCAATCTCTTTATTCTGTTTACTTACTCCTACTCTTGCATTGGCCAGGATCAAACCAGCATACGAAAAGCAGGGTGTTCCTTTTTGACTTATTCTGTATCAACAACTGAAAGCGTTCCAGCATTTAATTATTATTGGAGCAGCTGCAGCTTAGCACTTGTTTTGACTTGTTGAGCAAGTGCATTTGACTTGGAAGAAGAGTAAATTGAATGAATAACACATGTTTACCAATGAAATTTTCAACAAAACATTGGCTATGGAATGAAGACCAGCAATTTCACTAAAACATCTATTTTATCCCCTATTTTAGTGTGAAGTAACAAGAAGGCATCATAGGTAATCTCATGGTGTACAGAACACCTGGGAGATGATGCATAAGCAAGCCAAGCACAGTTATGCCTCTTTGGTTGAGGCATTTCTTTAGGTCTGTGCTTATAAAAGTTGCTGGCAGGCACTGGTATACAGTTCCTGGGAACTCCTTCCTGCTCAGGGTGAATGCTGAAAGCTTTTAATTACTAACCAAGCTCTAATTCTTAAAATAATTTATGAAAAAAAAAAAGAAATTTATCCTTTTACATATTCACTTATATTCTACCATGTTTTTGTAACTTCCATTATTTGCCCAGTTACTGCTTACCGCTTACTAAAGTTGAATACATTGCATGTACATTTTGAGGGGATTAGAAAGTAGAAATCACATAATTTCAAAGTCCACCTTAATAATAATTTAGTGTTTCAAACTATTTTGACTTTTTCAAATGTGTGTTTTGTTAATTGCTAAGAATCCATCAGATCTTATTGACTACAACAACAAAATTAAGAACTTAAAATTTTAGTAATAAAACGATACTTTCCTGGTCATTCTCAAAAGATGTAATACTAAATGCTCAGGTAGGATACATTAATATTCTAACCTATTTTTTAATATAGTATGGGATATTGAAATACATTTCTTCTATGAGGGATAAAGAAAGAAAACCAATATGTGCTTGAAAAAAGTCCAGGCAATGTATTATTCTTTTATTTTTTTTTAAATTACAGTTTTGCTTTTTATGCTTGCTCTAGATTCTGTTGCAGTCGCTGAAGGTTTTTTTCATTGACTTTATCTTGACCTGAATTACTTTGCAATTCAAACAGTTCAGTAATTCTGTGCAATTACGGAAGGGATGTTCTACCACTAAAAGTCTGGATTCAATAAATAATAGATGATTTTTCATTTACTGAAACTGCCACTAACTGCACAGTATTTCATCAAATAATTTTCAAACTGTCCCTAATTTAGTTAAGTAAAATAGCCAAATGTTGCTTGTTGATATTAGTAGCTGACCTGAAAATAAAGAATTTAGTGAAATAACTCTAAATTTACAGCAGTGTAACTTGCTCAGAATATGACCTAACAAGCTTTCTCCTTTGTGTTTTAATAAGAAAGTATATTTCATGTAAAAGCAATTTACATCATTCTTTCAAAACCACATCTGTAAATCTATAATTACTTTAAATACAAACAGTCTAATAATAATAAATACAGAGAAACTCAAATATACAGTACCGCAATAAAGGAGTTCTTAAGAAACAGAACTGTTGTAATAAAAAAAAAATAAAGTTTCTGCAGACTTATCCTCCCTAATTAAGCAAAACTCTCACTGATTATGGAAATAGTTTTGCCTCAGTTGGAAGGGGATCAGAATTTGGATTAAGCTTCTGACACTGAGTTTCGTGTTTAAGATAGGATATGTGTGGAATGTAATTTTGCGGACACCTAATTTCCATGCCTGCCTACATTTTTGACTTAAAGGATCATAGAATCGTAGAATCGTTTAGGTTGGAAAACACCTTTAAGATCATTGAGTCCAACTGTAAAACTAATAGTGCCAAGTCCACCACTAAACCATGTCCTTAAGGGCCACATCTACACATCTTTTAAATACCTCCAGGGATGGTGACTCAACCACTTCCCTGGGCAGCCTGTTCCAATGCTTGACAACCTTTTTGGTGAAGAATTTTTTCCTAATATCCAATGTAAACGTCCCCTGGTGCAACTTGAGGCCATTTCCTCTTGTCCTATCGCTTGTTACTTGGGAGAAAAGACCAGCACCCACCTCACTACAACCCCCTTTCAGGTAGTTGTAGAGAGCGATAAGGTCTCCCCTCAGCCTCCTTTTCTCCAGGCTAAACAACCCCGGTTCCCTCAGCTGCTCCTCATAAGACTTGTGCTCCATGCCCTTCACCAGCTTGGTTGCCCTTCTCTGGACACGCTCCAGCAGCTCAATGTCTTTCCTGGAGTGAGGGGCCCAAAAGTGAACACAGTATTTGAAGTGTGCCCGCTCAAGTGCCCAGTGCAAGGGGACGATCACCTCCCTGCTCCTGCTGGCCACACTGATTCTGATACAAGCCAGGATGCCCTTGGCCTTCTTGGCCACCTGGGCACACTGCTGGCTCATATTCAGCCGGCTGTTGACCAACACCCCCAGGTCCTTTTC
>JANHGO010000037.1:35019127-35051710 GCA_024606505.1 Aquila spilogaster | reverse complement strand
TCTTTCTTTCTTTCTTTCTTTCTTTCTTTCTTTCTTTCTTTCTTTCTTTCTTTCTTTCTTTCTTTCTTTCTTTCTCTATACTTCTCTCTCACACTTAATTTCAGATGTTGCTGTCTTAATTTTAACATTATGTGAACTTCCTTGGCTATGGTACAGTTTTAGTCTGTAAAATGCAGACTTCTAATGAAAATATTGACACAGCCTTAAGTGAAGTGACAGAAATAGTGCTATTATCTTGCCGTGGACAGAGGGATGCTATTACAGAGATAAGGGTTGTTAAATAACAAATAGACTCCATGTCATTATTTGTGGACTTGGATCAATACCAAGAAAAAATAAGAAAATATTTGTGAAGCTTTTAAAATGGCAACCAAAAGTCAATAAGATGGTGTTTTTTACTCCTTTCCTTAAAGTTTAAAGCAAATTAGATCAAGAAGGTCTCATTTAATCTGTCTGAAGTACACTTCACTGGTATCTTGAAATCCTAAGATTCTTTTTCCCTTGATAAATTTTAGTCACCCAATCGGTGAGCTGAAATTATTTGTTGTCACCTAGGTACCCAGTCAGGCAATAGAAGCAACTTTTAATAATGGAAACATTTTCCATGCCCAAATTAAATGTTAAGGCAGCTTTTTACATGGGTTTATTTATTTATTTCAAGAACAAAAGGAGTTTTCAAACTGACTGTCATTCCATAAAAATCCTCACACGATCTTTACAATTCCTTAGGCAGATTTAACCAATTTTTGTGTGATGACAGAGCAGGTTGTTTAGAATCGGTTTTGATTTTGAGCTAGAAATATTTTCTGTATTCCTTTTTGGAATTTTAGTACACCTGTTGTTTTCTATGGAAATATTTTTATTTCCTTTTAAATCTCCTATGTTACGTGAACTTTATGAACTATATAGTTTTACCTCGAAATAGGTTTGTGTGCAATCCATAAATATCATCTAACAAAATAATGTTTTTCTATAGCTGTCAATTATTTTTTTGCCAAAGTTAACACTTAAATTCAAGCAAATTATTGTATCTACTCAGCCAAAAAAATGTCAAGCTCTCCATTAACTGGGGCATAAAACTGTCTGACTTCTCTTGCCGACAGATTTGAAAGAAATTGCAGATAACTGAAGAGAAACTGATTTAGCAGATGGTTAGACGTGCATGGTGAAAAGCTATATATATGCATGCATATATATAAATATATATTGTTAATAATATTTTTCCCATTGGGAAGAATGGCTGACCCAGTTCCGCTGCTTCTTTAGAAAGCGCTGCTTTCCAGACTAAACACAGACTTTGGGTGGGGTTGTGGGGTTTGTATGTATTGTACAGTACATATTTTCCCAGGAAAACACAATCTTGAAGTGACTCTGGCTGGCCATGAAAGAGAACGAGGGCGGCTCGCGGAGACGCCTCAGTGCAGAGGATGTGAGGGAGGAATCAGCCCGACATGAGCTGAGTGGAAATCCTCTTGGTTCTCCTCCTAAATCCCACTTTATATGCTTAGATAACAGGACAGCTCTGGCACATATGTGATCTCCTACACTCATTGCTTCTGTCATTATTTTCTCTGGATGTTAAATTATGCAAAGAATTTCACCATGGCTACCTGCCTTCCTATTGCCTGAGTTATGGCACTAATTACAAGATGGGCAGTTCCTTTTTCTCCTGTTTTTAGCCACGGCAGTTCCTTTCAGCTTGCTTTCACGGGCCCACAGGCTAATGGAGTTTTGCAGAAAATTGATTGATTATAGTCTGATCATGCTAGGTGTCGTCTGGTGTTTCCACATAGCTGAGAATGAACAGTTTATGAAGTGCCAATTGCAGCCTCCAGCTAAAGAAAGACTCCCCAGGGCTACAGGAGGGCTCTAGCTGCTAGCAGACTTCATAATGATTTCCCACACTTTTCCCCGTCCTCTCCTGCTTGTCCTTTCCCTTGTCTCTAGCTCCCTGCGCCTGGGCAGGGTCACTGAACTTTAATTTTCTGTCAGTGGCGATCAGCTGGGGAAAGGATTAAAGGGAGAGAAGCGGTGTGAGCGGGTGACAGCGCGGGAGATGGTGGAATGAGGGGAGGAATGAGAGAAAAATGGCAAAGCTCTGAGCAGGCCTCAGAGGGAACAGAGGCCTCTGCTCAGCAGGCAGCAGCCTGCGGGCCTGGGAAAGGTTCTGGACAGAGGCACAGTGTGTGCTGGGAGGCACTGGTGTTACTGGGAGCCTCCCGGAGGTGTTGTGAAGCAGAGCATTGCACAGGCCAAGACAATTACAGAGGCGTGGGGGAACTGCAGTTTAATGGTAGGGAGAGGAAGGTGCAAGCAGACAGAGAGAGATGAGCAGAAGAGAAAATGAAAGAGAATGTCATAAATATGGGTAATCTATAATTGAAAGAGAGAATAAGTCTGGGCTTGGGTTTCTGTTTCTAGCAAGCCTTGCAGGTGAAGGGAGCGGTTTTCTTCCTGATCCCTCATGGCAGAGCTGCTACCTCACCCCCCAGCCATCTCCCCAGGCAAAACTTCTCATTCCTGCAAAACACAATGCAGCCCTCCCCACCTCCAGTATGCGTATGCAGGGAGTGCACAGACGGCCTACTAACGTTTATGGTCATAAATAACATAGAAGCTAGCTTTTAAAAACCACAGGTTAAAGGATGAGGGCTGCCATGACGCACACAGAGAGATTGAGATCAGAGGAGAAGCTAAAAGGGGTCGGGAGAAACAATGAATCCCCTTGTTCTTAGTAATATTTATGAGTGCTCCATTGCACCTAAAGTTCATATTTTATTGGCTAGGCCATGGGGTTTCCCCATTTGCTCATCTCTTAAAATAACACCCTTGGTTAAAATTTCCTATAAAACGTGGAAGTGCTACAGCAGGCAGAACTTGTCAGCCCTGACAACTACATTATGTAAGTTTGTAGGTGAGGTACACCTAGCAGGAGCTGGTTTGTGTTTGGTGCTGGATTATGAATTTGTTTCCATACAAAAAACGGCTGTGAACCAAGTTGAGGAGGAGTTTTGCAGTCCATTTCTCCATTCAGAAACTTCCCACGATTATTAAGAGATGCTCCAAAAGCTGAATCTGAATTTTCAATTTTCAACTCTTTTTCTGAGCAATTACTCCAGTGCAATAGATTGACACCCCGGCTGCTATTAAATAATTTGATGGCATGTGGGGTATCTTGCCAGGATGCAGCTAGTTTGTCCCCGCTGTAATTAGTGCAAAGTGAGACAACATTTTTTAATGAGTCAGAGCATGCAAAACTAATCGGAACATCTAGTAATGGAAAAAGACATATATCCATACCTGTGTAGAAGCAAAATTTCACTTAATCCTCTGAGGGAGAAATGTGAACTGCTGAAATTTCTTTAAGGTTTATCTTCTGCTTAGCAATATTACCCATTCAGACCCTGTGAGAACCTGGTTTGTAAAATCCCTCTGTAGACTGCATCTATCAAATGGAATTGTTGTTCAAATTCTCAAAAATTTGACTACAGTCAAATTAATAAAGCTTTATTCATTTTATTGTGAAAAACTGTAGCCATGATCCAGAAGAGTCATAAATTAATATTAACTTATCTAGGTATATCCGTATAAAATATTCCTTCGTAAAAACTGGGGGAGAAACTTAGATGGGATATTCAATTGTAAGATACTACAAAGTAATTTCACAAAAAAAATTGCATTGGGCTTTTGCAATATGGATAGCATCAGTTTCATAAGTAGAGGTGATAAGATATGTTCTGGCAAACCTAGACTCCAGGAGATGAAAGAGCAGAAACACTAAATGATTTGTGAGTCTGATTTTGGAGCAGTGGGGGTGGCATCCACTGGTGCATGGTATCTGGAGCCACAGAATTCTAGAGTAATGATTTGCAAAATAAAGTAATTGAGAAATCAAAAAAGTGGGTGAACAGTAGTGTGGATAATAAAGCAGAACAAGCCCAGTGTACACCTCCACGGCACCTGTACTCTTTGAGGTGATGGCAGAGGTCCAGCAGGGACATAACTTTGGGGGCCCTTCTCAAGGTGCCTCAGCTAGGTTATCTTCCTCGTTGCAGGTTACAGAGTACTGGTAATGTAGAAGGTAATCTGCTACAAGGTAACCTGATTACCTTGTACATGAGATGCTACGCAATGGTATTGCAGTGAGGCTGCTCCAGCCCCATCCTAAACATGGAAGCTGGAGTGTGAAATGACTGAGGAGCCAAAAAGGAAAAATCTGAAGAGGCTCAGAGACTGGCAAGTGGGCCTCAGTCTTTTAAACCACAGAATGAGGATGGGCAAATAGTTCTGTGTCCATTTTCACTTCTTTGTGCTCTCATTCATGAGGACAAGTGTCCTTTTTTCTTTTACTTTGCAGAGGACTACAACAGCTTGCTTTTCTTGTCTTTTCTTTTTACTGTGGCTGGCCACACTATGAAAGATCTAGCTCCTGAGAGCCTTTACTTGCCTTTCCTCCTGGTGAGCTCAAGGCTTCGACAAGCCAAGGGCAAGAAGTCTTAAAACAGACAGTTTTACAAAATAATTAAAAAGAAAAAGAAATACTGGAATTAAAGGATCAAATCTGACCTGGTGTAACGCATGGTGAGCACGTGGTTAGTATAGCTCTTAGTTCCCAGAGTGCAGGCTGTTGCCTCTCTGTGGCATGTGTGCATGCATATCAGTGTGTGTGTATGGGTTTGTGTATGTAATATAGAAACCATGTAAATCTTTTCAGTTTTAGTCACTGGGATTTTTTCCCCCTTAAATCATAATATTATTTCCCATCAATACTATGTGGCTTTAGCAGCCCTGACCTTTCAAGCCGCCTGTTTGAACCGGTGTTTATCAGATGACCATTTGACCTCCTTGTTAATTGTACTTAATTACATCCTGTCGTAACATTTTGAAATAAGGAGGAGAGTTTATGGATCTGCTCCAAAGAGCTGAAGTCTAAAACAGCAGAAGAATTCAGTGGTATGAGGTGCTGAGTAATCTCCTAGTTAGATCAGTAAGAGTTGTGCTTTGTCCGGTTGATTGCAAAACATAAACTGCTCCTTTTCTATTTACAATCCTTGGTATTTCTGAGAAGAAAATCACACAGCTTTCTTTATTCTGAGAAAGGCTTCTCCTCACTGATTCTCAGCTTGGAACTTTCTTTAAAGAGTTCGAGGAAGGAGTGAGAAATCTATCAACAGCACTGCAAGGGCCGAAGTTCACATATGATGGGACAAAAGAGATGAGCCACAAATGATCTCTCTGTGGTTTTCCAAAACTTCGAAGTTCCTTATGCTTCCCTAGCATCGCTAGTTCCCATGAGTTTATTGAGAGTTGTACGATATTTGGAATGAGATGTTCTGTGAGTTAGTGATTTATGGGAACATCTAAGGTTTCATTAAAAAGCAGCAATTACGCTGTCGTTGCAGGAAAAAAAAAAGAAAACAAATCAGCACCCAGAAACAGATGCAATTCTTCAAAATGGGCATTCTAAAGGCTCAGAAGGCAACTTCAAACACTCAATATTTTATAATGCTTTTCATATAGTTGATGCCTTCTATTGCTTTTCTTCTAACTAAAAATGATATGTATATACTCTCTATTGTTACTGTTCCATAGCTCACTTGTCATAAACAGGTTATATTAAACATGTTTTCCTAAATTAATGAAGACAAAAAAAAAATAATGGAAGCTATAAAATAAAAATGCAGGTGCTGTTTATTTTATCTTTAAATATATATATACATACATATCCTTAGCTGATTTAATAATTCATCTCTTTTAACATCAGAACAGTGCCAATGAATACCAAGTGAAAATCTAGACCTAGGACTTTAAAAAAGGCAAAGCAAAGGAATATACCTTCATTCTTGTTTTATTAGGACCCTGATAATTAGACTTATTGAAGAGTGAAGTGCCATGAAGAATTAGTTGTCTGTGACAGTGAATTACACATAATTTTTGCATTATTGTAAAAGGTCTATTACACATCATGAGTCAAATTTTAGATAAAAAATGCTACCTTGTGCTGTGCTATGAAGCTCTGGAATGATAAAGTACTGTCTGTGAATCTCATACCATGAACTGAACAGAATTCTTGTGAAAGTCCAAAATCTTTACTAAGTCCTTTTTCAGGGAGAAATTGCTAAAATTGAAGTTCAGCTGTACACAGCTGAATGTTTTTATGTGTTGATTTATATTTGTATGGGAACTGCTGAGTCTCAGCCTGAACCACTGATTGAGCACCTGGAGGAAAAAGACCTGGTCAGTCCTGGAAGCACAGGTGAAGGCAATTCACCTGTGAAGACCTCATGTAAGGGCTGACTGCCACTGAGGAGGGATCTTTTGTTGGAGATCTCTTCTTTGTGGAGTCTTTCTGTAAGCCTAGATCTTTGGAGATGGGTGAGCATCCTTCTTTTTGTAATACCTTTTCATTGCACTGGTTCTGCTGCTGTTACAAAGTTATGAGCTTCTACAATTAGAAACAGAATTTGCTGAATATTTTCGTAAGGTACAGTTTAAGTTGTCTTTGGTTTATAACTGAAATCATGCTATTTAAATGTGATGAATTTTTTTTTTGGGGGGGGGTGGGTATGGGTATAACAACACAGTATAATATTCTTTATTGTAGCAGTTTAATGTTAAAGAACTTCTGAAAAAAAATACTTGTTTCCTTGATGTGCCCCTTTATTAATGTCATTTTATTGCTCTTGGGACGGATATCCATTTTAACCACGTCTCTTAAAAAACTGATGTTTTTATCACTTCTTAAGACATGGAGTTAATAATCCTTTTTTTAGTGATATCATAATGAGACAATATTTATAAGGAGATAGGTTTATTTATACATATAAACTTAAGTACAGTTTAGATAGCATTATTTAAAGTGTATACTTCTATAAAAACTAATAGAAAATCCAGTAGAAAATCCAGAGACTCTTTCTGCTGTAGAGTGAATACAAGCAAATTGAATTGAAGCTGCAGTTCACAGAGTCAGGATGGAGGGACTGATGCCATTAAGATTAACAATATGTTCCCTCTATTTTGGTTTCCTAGCAGTTGTGTTCCACTTTGTCCATATTTACACATATCCATTAGCAAGGCAAAACCACATAGGATATGCTTACTAGCATGCGTATATAAGAGAGACCTAATGTGACAGGGATTCATCAGGGGACTCAAATTAATGAAACAGACATATGTGTGAGCTGAAAGCTGGGTTCAGCTGGGACAATTCCAAAACAAGTTATAAGAAAAAATTCAGACCTGCTCATCATCATTGCTATACAGGAATGAAGCTTCCTTTATTAACATTATACCACATTGGTCAGTGGGATTTACTGTGGCCTCTTTTAAACCTTGCTGATCCAGCTTGTTGTCTTCAGGCAGGGAGTGTGTTCTCAAAATAGGACTGGAAGCAAATCCAAAAAGATAACGCTATGATGCTTTCAGTTCTGAGGATGGGCAACAGAGAGTTCTTGATTACTTTATATGGAAAACTATCAGCAAAGATGAGAGTGGTAGTCCTAGCCTTAGTAGAAATAAAGTTTTAGCACAAATAGGTGCAAGGGCACCTTGCTGATTGCACACTGTAAAAAACGCATCAACTGTTCTTAACAGTGTTGTAATAAAAAATGGTATGGAAAATAAAAGCACTGTAAAGAGGTAGTTTCTCTCTCCCTGCTCATTTTTTAATGACTGCTCAAAAGGGCACCCAAGCATTGTAAGACACATGTTAGCTTACTAGGAGATGGGAGAAGCCAGTGTTACAGAATATTTCATAATCTTTGTGGGATGACCTTTGCTGTTTAAGAGATGTCTAGTTATCTATAGATAACAATCAGCCTGGGTATGGTATTTGTAAGAAGTTAGTCAGGAACTGAGTGGATATATTACAAAACGTTGTGTCTATATACATGTGAGAAGCGCAGCCACGGATGAAATTACAGTGAGAATGTAAGAATGATCTGGGTACATCCATCTGGACGTGGTCTTGGGCTCCCTGCTCTGGGTGTCCCTGCTGGAGCAGGGGTGGGACCAGATGGACACAGAGGTTCCTGCCACCCTCAACCAGTCTGTGATTCTGTGATCACAAAGAAGGCTCTTAGCTTTGTCTTATACCTTGACATTAATGATTCCTGATTTATTTTTTTTAGTCATTTTAATACTCCTGGATCTTTCTTCCTTAGTCTGCCCAAAATAACTTATTGTGAGGGATACTCACCTGTTGTTGCATTACCTGTAACTAATCTGAGTTCTTTCATGGCACAAATACTCTCTGAGAAGTCTGTTTTTTCTTTCTCTGGCAGTGCAGGCCTAATGCTGTATGGCCAATACAGAGAACTTGCAATTAACAGTCAATTAGTTCCTGTCGTAAAAGAGGGTTGAAATATTCATTAACTTTTATAAGATGTAACTTTCTTTCAGGAGAGAAAACACAAGTGTTTTTTACTTTTCAGTGAGGGTACTTATTCACTATGGGGGATTATTTGTAGGTGAAATAATCTCTCCTCATGACAGATTAAACATGATCAGATTAGACCACCAGAGCTGTAGAGGAGAGGGTGCAGTCGGAATCAGTGTAGGAAGCTGTTAAAACCATGGCTAGCTCCTAAACTGGCTGTCAAAACCTGCACTTTGAGAGTGCCTCAACACCTCTGTCTGCTCTTCTGGCTCCTCTTCCTGTCCCTCCCATTTGCCCCCAGCCACAATGCCTGGATCCCATCCCTGTTGTGCTTCTGGCCCTGTATCTGTTTTCCAGAATGTGGGTCCCTAGGCAGGCTGCGCTGTTGGCAATAGCAAGTAGTCACAGTGTAAACCTTCAAAACAAAGCCGATGACTTATCTAAGATGAAATTCCAATCTCTACATTTCTATTTTTAGGGTAATGACTTCAGTAATACAGAGATTAGTCCAGTATATATAAGTATAAATCTGTGCCATGATTTTAAGTTGAGCTAAGCTAGCAAGGAACGTGGCCTGAGATCAGGCATTTTTATTTGCAAATGTGCAAATGTTGTTTGAAACATAGCATATCAAAATACATTTTAGTTATAAGTAATAGGCCTTTCTGGACTCTGAATGAGATGCTCCTGAGGGCTTCCTTCCTTGTCATTGTTACTGCTGATTTTTATTGAATGTTTAGTCAAAGTTAATAGGTATGGATAGTATTAAAACAATCAGATGTGAATACAGGCTAAGCAGAAAATAGTGCCTAGTCATATCCACTTCAATGTGCAGAAGCAACATGCATGGATGTTTTTATGACAAAATTCACCACAGGATATGGCTGGAGCTTTCTAGACAAAGTGAACAAAATGGTGATGGTGAAGTTACTTTACACCGTTGGGTAGAAGTGAGCAGCAGAGGGTTAACATGAGCAGGAACTAAGATGATGTGGGAAGACAGAATGTGCTTTAATGTTTAGTTTTACTCCCCTGCCACTGGCCTATGATGATATATGACCTTTCACCCTACTCAGAAGTTATGTTCCATCTGTATACTTTTACAGTGTCAAAACAGTTATAACTTACACCTATGTTCTGACCACTGGATCCCAAAGGTATAACTTTTGTTCCTACTCATTTGCAATTGAACTCAAGAGGGATTTCTTTTTTCTGTCATTTGTTAACCTCAAGGTTGTGTTGATCTGACATCCTGACTTTCACACACAGTCAGAAACCTGGGAATAATTGTTCGTTTTCTTTGTGACAACTTGTGATTAGAAACAAACAAAATTACATACAAATAAAAATGGAAGTCTATTGACAGAAGATATCAAGATATGGTTGTTTGCCAAAGGAATGATAAAGATGTCACTGAAAGTGCAGAAAAAATTAACAACTTTTGGTCATGGTGCAATAAGGATTAGTTTATTTATCTATGCATTAGCTCAGAACTGAATAATATCTTTAATCTGATCTGCTTTTTGAAGTAAAGATGATTTTCACTGATAAAACTGAACACACAAAAATCTAGTGGTTATGCATTTCTGAAATAGATATTTAAGGTCAGAGTACCTTTAAAACAGGATGACTTAAAGAAATCACAGGTTCCTCCTTGTTCTGTTTGTAACAGCAAACTACACCCTGTCTTTTCTTCATTGCCTTCCCCTAGAGATTTGGTAGTAATGTGTCCCTCTTTTGGCACACATTACTAACTGACTGCCCCAAATATGATGTCCTGGTAAGATCTGTTACTGTTATTTCCAAAGCTATGATCATCTGGGCTTTCAGCTACTAAATTTTGGTAGGTTCAACTGAGATGCATTCTGTCACGATTAATAGAATTAAAGCGGGTGTATATGCAATGTGTCTTGTTTTGTGCTACAGTGGAAGTTTTACATTCAAGAAGTTGATGGATAGAGAATCATCATAGATTGGATTAGGTTGGAGGGGACTTTAAAGATTATCAAGTTCCATCCCCCACACTATACTGTAAAAACTAGAAATAAAAAATGGATTGTGAAAAATGGCTTTAGCTACCCTCTGTATTAGGACTGTAATAATATCCAGACATAGACTCTCATGGTATTGTTCACTTCCAAAGTTCTGTTACAGCAGGAGTCTTCCAATCTCTTTATTCAGGTTACTTATTCCTACTGTTGCATTGGCCAGCATCAGACCAGCATAAGAAAAGCAGGGTTCTGCTTTTACACTTATCCTGTATCAACAACTGAAATCCTTCCAGCATTTAATTATCACTGGAGCAGCTGTAGTGTAGCACTTGTTTTGACTTGCCGAGCAAGTGCATTTGACTTGGAAGACACAGAAAACAGTAAATTGAATGAATACCACATGTTTACCAGTGAAATTTTCAGCAAAACATTGGCTATTGAAAGAAGACCAGCGATTTCATTAAAACAAATATTTTGTCCCATATTTTGGACAGTGTGAAAAGAAATGCATCATAGATAATCTCATGGTCCAGAGAACATCTGGGAGATTATACCTGAGAGAGCAGAGCTCAGTTGTTTTGTCTCTTTGGTCCAGGTATACTTTTAGTACTGTGGTTATAAAAGCTGCAGGAAGGCACTGCTCTATGGTTCCTGGGAAATCTTTCATGCTCACAGGGAACACTGAAAGCTTTTAACTACTGAGTTTTAGTTCTTAAATTTATTTTTTTTTCCTGGAATAATTTTATTCTTTTTACATTTGATTTTGTTTTTTACTATGTCTTTGTAAATCTTCTGTTATCTGCCTAGTCCCTGCCTACAACTTACTAAAGTTGAGTATATGTAGGAAGGTTTTGAGGGAACTAAAAAGTAGATACCGCATCATTTGAAAGTCTGCCTTAGTAACAACTTCAAAACATTCTATTTGTTTGTTTATTGTTAATTAATATAAATCTAGCTAATCTTATAAACTATAACAATAAAAGTAGGAATTTAAAATTTCAATAATAGAACAGTTCTGGTCATTCTCAAAAGATGTATACTAAATATTTGGGTAAGATCCATGAATAATCTAACTTAATTCTGTTATATATTATTGAAACACTTTTTTATGAAGCATAAAGAATTAAAACCAATGTGTGTTTGAAAAAAGTCCAGGCAAAGTATTTTATTATTATTTTAAGTTATGGTTTTCCTTTTCACTCTTGCTCTAAATTCAGTTGCAGTCACTGCAACTTTTCTTATTGACTTCATCTTGCCTTGAATTACTTTGCAATTCATAAGATTTGTAATTGTGTGCAATTATGGAAGGGATATTCCACCATTAAAAGCCTGGATTCAATAAATGATAGATGATTCTTCATTTATTGAAGCTGCCACTAACTGCACAATATTTCATCAAATAATTTTTTAACTGTTTCTAATTAACCAGAATACCTAAACATTGCTCACTGATGTCAGAAACTGACAGAAAGTACTTTAGTGAAATAACTTTAAATGTACAGCAGTGGAACTTGCCTCAGAGTATGACCTACCAAGCCTTCTCCTTCCTGTTTTAATAAGAAAATATTTTGTAAAATGGATTTGCATCGCTCTTTCAAAACCACATCTGTAAGTCCATAATTACTTTAAATACAACCATCCTAATAATAATAAATACAGAGAAACTAAAAAAAAAAAGTACAGTACTGCAGTAACACTTTTAAATGAACTGTTGCAATGAAAAAAAGTAAGGTTTCTGGAGACTTACCTTCCTCAGTTAAAGAAAATTCTCACTGATTACAGAAATCATTTTGCCTCAGCTAGAAAGGGATCAGAATGAGAAACTGGACTAAGACTCGGAGTTTAGTGTTTATGATAAGGCATGAATGAAATGTAACTCAAGAAGACTGGTAATTTTGAGAACACCTGTTTTCAGCTGCCTACATTTGACCTAAGGTATCCCAATATGCCTGCTCTTGGAATCTGAGTACCAGCTGATCCATTTTGTGTAGAGATAAACCTCCAGAAGATCTTGTTTCAGAACATAGTTGTGGCACCTGGGTGGTCATCGCTGAACCCTTTGCAATATATTTTCATGAAGGAGCCAGATGACAATGGTTGCATCTTCATTCACTTTTTATTTCTCTAGCAGATCATTCACCAAGGAAACAGAATGTAGTTTCAGTTTCTGCCTCAATCCAGGGAGAAAAATCAGAAGGAAAATGATGGTATTTTAAGTCTAAATCACCTACTTTTCCTTACTAGTGGTTGAAGAGTATGGACGGGGATCCCAGTGCTCCCTTTCTCTGCTGATGAAAATGGGTTGCAGTGTGATAAGAAATGCAGAAAACCAGATATTAGAAGAACAAGCAAGTGGGCATATGATTCTGAAGCTCTGTGGTTAAAACACTCAGATGAATGATTATCTAATAGTTGCCTATTATCAAAAAAAAAAAATAAAAAAAACACACAGATGTGGGAACAGAATTTTTTTCTTTCATTTTTACCAACTCCTGTGTTGTGTTTGTGAGTGGCTCAGGATGTCCCATGACTGAGCTGCTCAATATTCTGGCAGTCAGGGTGTGGTCATTGAAAGTGGCTGATGTGGGTTGAAATGCCTGTTGAGAAAGGGCTATCTCTTATTCCTATGGTCTGGAGCAGTTGACTAAACGGGGAAGGTAGATAAATTTGTCTCTTCTTATTATAGGCTGGTGTAAGACAGTTGACTCTTAACAAACAGAAGTGGCTCTCTAGTGACAACATCAGGCTCTGATGTCTGAAACATTCCTCTGAATACAAATGACTATTTTTATGAATTTTGACTTTTAACTCAGAAGAGCTTTGATTGGAGTTCTTCTAACTATAAGAGTGATTAAATCTACAAATAAAGCAGCATCACTTAAGCAGAAAAAGGAAATACTTGTCTTTTTATTTTAAATTATCACTGTGAGAGTGTTTTTCTTTACACTTGACCTTTAAATGTGCGCTCATTTTAAGACCGTTCTGAAAGACTAATTCTTATTCAAAGTCTAACAGATAGAAATGAAAGATTGCTGTGTACTTCAGCAAACTTTGAATTAAATTTTGCATTTTGAGGAGTAAAAAGAAGAAAGGTGTATTTGCTGAGTTAAGTTTGGTTTAGGTTTCTTAAAGTTAATATTTGTATTCAACAGCCTAAAAGCCTGCACAAAATTACAAAGATTTAACATTTATTTTTAAAAGTCTGTTTGCTGATCTCCTTGGCTGAGAATGATGTTTTGCTAAATGTGATTCTTAAATTCTCTGTGATGCGCTTTGTTAAAATCTTGACATCTGTCATATCAAAGAATCTTTCGTTCTGCTCTAGGATCGCATCTTCTCTTGTCAACACACCCTGTAAAACCTTTTCTTGCCATACTTTGTAAAGCATTGTCACTAACATAGTCTGATGTTTAATAGTCTAGAATGGGTTTCTAGGATTTGAATGCTGGAGAGCAGAGTGATGAGGTAAATAGCTATTTGATGTCTGTCTTTTCACAGTAGCACAATAGCTAATTCCTAGGGCCTCTGACCTTTTAGTGTCCTGTAACAGAGTACTTGCATTAATCTGTTGCTTATCTGTCACCTACCACATTTGATATTTCCAGCCTCTGCTTTCAATTATCAGTCATTAGATGCAGCACTGAGTAATTTCAGGAGAAAACGCCTGGAACCTTTGACCTGTTTCTGTCAGATAACCACAAGTGTTCACTGTAGATAAACTATCATTTCATTATATTCAAGATGTAAACAAGTGTCGTTTGTAGTGTATCGGCTTACTGTAACCTTTATCACCTTGAAGTGATTAAAACTGACTGGTTTACTTAGTGCTTATACAAAGAATCCAAAATTAAACAGTGAAATTCAGTGAGATTAGTGCAAATGGCCCCTTATAGTTACACGGCCTGCAAGACCCTTTCTTTGCCTTGGCATGTATATGTAGTGGTTAAACATTAAGTTGATAAGAGAAGCAACACAATTTATGAACCCAGTTGGGATTCTTGGACTTTACATTGTAAAATCAGCTTGTTACAACCTGGCTTTGGTTTGCTCCCTGCTTGCTGAAGAAACTTTCACTTTCCATACGTGTCACCACATACCAACCTCTTCAGGAAAAGTGAAACACATCAGTGGGGAGCTAATTGCCAATAAAAGAACACACATAATAGTCCCATGCACTACAATATAAACTTCTTGCTAGCACTTTTTACATTTAAGCTCAATGAATGGTCAATTAGACATTTCCGGATGAATTGGTAATATACTGTTTATTTACTGCACTGTTTGTCCATCTACGTGCTTCATATTTTTGTTAATGGAAATTAGTGCATAATATTTTCATTTTTGTATGGGAGATCCCTTTTTTCAAAATGTCTTTATGGTGCAGATTTGCCTTCATTCCTTCTGGATTGGGGCGAGTGTTAATACAGCATGAATATTTCATCAGTGAGCCACGTGGGTGGAAAATATCATTCTTTCCTATCTTACACACACAGGTGTTTGTGATATTCCCCTGAGCTATGATTTTTCTGATGTAACCATAGTGCTGAATATATTAGTTACAGGTGGTATGAAAATCCTAGTGTAAGAAGCTGATTCTCCTGATCAATGAGAGCAAATGATTTTTGTTGTAATCAGCACTAACCCTAATATAGTAGTTCTTTTAATTACAAAAACTATAGACTTTCAATGGTTAAAAAAGGACTTCCTGATGTTCTGGTCAACTGGTTTTTAGATGCTGTGATCTGTCCCAGAGAGATGCGTTTTGGCGGATGAACTGAGCAGAGTTAGAATGACATGAGAACGATCTGGAAGAACCGAATACTTCAAAATCTTGAACTGTATTTTTCAGACTGCCAGTCCTGAAAAGCTGTCACACTGAAATAGAAATACTTGAGATGTGGTGCCCCACTGCATTTAATGCCATTTCAGCAATGCAAAGGACCTGATTACTGTGCATTCAAGGTCAAAGCATTTATTAGATGCAAAAGAGAGCTAGATTCATATGCTATTTTCAGCATGAAAATACTCAGTATCGTTAAATAACATTTCTCTTGTAATTTTTCATTCTAGACATTAGACAATACTGCAACATGATTGTGATTGCTTTTTTCCAGTCTGCTACATAACGTAAAATTGTAACTTGTCTAAATACAATAAAATTGTTTTCACGTTTTGTACACTGTCCTGCAGAAATTTACGGTTTGAGATTCTGGCTTCATTGTGGAGGGTGGGACTTCCCTGGACTCAAGATTATTCATGGATTTTAGTGCCTGTTTTACACACCCCTTCATTTTTGGAGGCTATTGCTACTCCCAGGTCCTGCCTTGCCTGCCAATTCTGTCCTGCTAAGTAGAGGCCTAAGGAAATCTTGAAATTGCATCCCTGCATCTCTTTCAGATGGCAATGCTGTTTCTTCCTTGGGTGTGCATGGATATGTAATATCTAAGTTAACTGTAATTTTGGGCTAAACAGACAAGGGCTATCAGTGTTCTTTCAGCAATTGTAAGTGCTCATGAGAGAATCCCATCCGTGGTTATTGCACTGCCTCATAGAGGTTTGTGTCCAAACTGTAGTGTACGTGGAAACAACTGCTTTTTCCAAACTAATGTTATTAATTAGAATGTACTTGTAAGAAACTAGACAAAAAGAAACCTCAAACCCAAATAATAATAATAAAAAAACAGGTCAGGCCAGGAGAACTGGCATTTAAAGCTTTTATTCAGAGTCTAATTCTCCAGTGCTTACTCACAGTGAGTTGTGCTTAGTTACCCATGAAAGCTGGTAAATACTTGTTGAATAAATACTAGCACAAGATATTGTTGCTACATTAATTCTGGCTTTAATATATTTTTCCTTTGCAGATTATGGACATATCTGTTCTATGTTAGCTCAGCAATAACATTAGGAACTTGTGACAGACTATGCTAAGAAAAATCCTCCACAGTTCAGTGCATTTGCATATGCTAATCTCTGCCAAGTTCTCTCAGAAATGAAAGGCTTTACATGTACATTTAAAAAAAAAAAAAAAGGCAAACAGACCCTAAACCTCAAGCTAGATCTCCGTATGTATCTCACAGCTTAGAGCTGAGCAGCAGAACTGCTAAATAGACTGTATCCTGTTTCTCTTCAGTAGCAGCCCATTCATCTCCAGGTACAGAGCAGCCCGTTTACATGCTTCTGCCTCTTTTCTGTTTTACTTTTTCTACATAGTGTAAGATGGCAAACCCACGTAAGCTAAATACACAGTTGAGCCAAGTAAACCTTGCAACTAGCAGACAATTTTCCTTTTGTCAGCCAAGAGAAAGTTCATTTTCACTGAAGGCAAAGTGTTCTTATAACCTATCTATTTTATTTTTGGTGATTTGTAAGGCAACACACTTCTGTATGCTTTCAAAAACAAAACCTCATGAAAGCAAAGATAGTTAACATTTTTGAAAGGATGAATGTGTTCTGTAGGGGTCTAGCTACGTGGTCATGGGTGACTGCTGCTCTGAAAAAAATGTAAAAGCTTTTGCTTCAATGATTCTCATTTTAACATGTCCATGACTGTATCCTGAAACAGCAGCTCCAGAACACAGCATTTTCTTTCAGCACGTTTCTGCTTGCAAGACTACATGTGCAACAACACAAACAGCATATATATACAAACATATCCATTGTGTATATATATAAAATAGTGTCAATGTACACATAGATATGAGTGTATAAATATACTGTAATAATGAAGATATTTTATTGTTTATAAATATAAGGTAGTAATCTATACCTACACCTTTTCAGAACTCGTGTTGTTCCTCCCCAGGTTCTGAAGACAATTACCAAAACTCAGTAGGAGAGCAGGTGTTGTAGGAGGGAGCATTTAGTCGATCTGGGTGCAGTCACAAACCTTTCGCTCTGTGTGTCAGGCTTTGTCTACTGTCAGTCAAGTTATGAGGAAAGTGAAACTTCTCCACTGCTGCAGGGTCTGAGCACAGCTTTTTCAGAGGTCAACGTTACCTTTCTAGGAAGGAAAAGCATGGATGATCCTTTCTGCATCCATAAAATCTGGTGTTTGTCCCATGACATAGCCATCAGCCAGCACTGGGCCCCGTGGGTTCCGTTGCTGCATCAAAACAGATACTCCTTTGTGGGAGTGGCACCTAACTCAGGGTCAGGACCGCAGCAGATACCTGAGCAATCCCCAGAACAGTTGTACATTGAACTCAGCTTATACCCCCATCCACTTCTGACCTAAGGAAGAAAGAGATTAGTTGTTTTGGAACTATGGTGTCAGAAACATTGGCAGTGGCCCTGTGCAGCCGTTGCCTGTCAGAGGGGACCTCTCCAGCCAGGACCAGCCCTGTCTGTGCCAGGATGCAAGGCCATTTTGCCTCTCAGCCCTGATTCATGGCTCCTTCCGACCACTGGTACAATGGCGCTGAAGCCATTAGACTGCAGCATGTGTTAATTTATGTGATGTGACCGTTTCTTGAACATACGGCGGTTGTAGTGCACTTTAGCACTACAGAATTTACTATGTTAAGAGAGGATGGTCAGCATTCCCCTCATCTGCCTGGATATTAGTGACAAGCAACGTTTTCCACTGTCATCTATTTCTCTGATATTACTGCCGCTGCGCTTGCAACTAAACTGAAATCCTAAATCCTTCTGCAGCTTTAAGTTCGTCCATATTTCTACTTACTTTACAACATGCCCTCTTTCAGCTTTTTTTGATATTCTTTCCACTCTGGCTTCTGGAATTTGTATAAAAGCCACTGAGGGTTTTTCCTTTTGAACTGAAGACATTTAGCTTGTGGAATTTCCTTTAACTGGAAGTATGTCTGAGCTTGTGGTTTTATTATTTCCACAGTTTTATATTGTCCTGTTTGTTTACTCCTAAGCACGAGGAACGCTCCATTAATCATGGGAAATCGGTGTTCACCACTTTAATTTGCATTCAATTATTTTTCTAACAGTTGAAAGAGACAAGGACTTCTCCCACCAGCGAAGGCACTACAAGGAATTTCGGTTTGACCTCACTCAAATCCCACACGGAGAAGCAGTGACAGCAGCAGAATTCCGGATATACAAAGATCGAAGCAACAGCCGGTTTGAGAATGAAACAATTCAGATTAGCATTTACCAGATCATCAAGGAGTATCCTAACAGGTACCATGTCGGCATGAACATATTATGCCTGCACTAACGTTCCAGATTTCTATCTGAATTAGAGAGGTGATAACTGATCATAAGCGTGCCCTTGGCAAGGCATTATTGCTGTCGCTGTGGTTTGTGTTGCATTAATTCCTAGGCAACGTCAACAAAAACTGAGCAAGAACAAAACTTATCTTCAACATAATTTATTCCAGGTTTATGGAGTTGCATTTCCAACCTCACCAAACAGTCTGCCCATACACAGAGAGGGTGAGGGCTCATGTTCTCAGTGAACAAATGGTGGATTCGTATGCACAGTGTAAGCGTCTGGATTTGGTAAATACACCATTTGCTGACACTGAGGTACTACAAGCCAAGATTCAGCTAGCTCCTTAAAGGCAGATAGATTGTTCAATTTTGCTGAGTTTTGAAGGAACATGGTTTTTTTTTTTTTTTTTTTTTTGTGTGTTTTAGTATTCTGCAGAATGTAATTGAAAGATTGAATCAGGCACTGCCTTTAAGATGACATACAGACTTAACACTTGCTGCTTACAATAACTGAGAATTAAAACAAATATGACATTACACATGAGCAAATCTCGGATTCTGTGTTTGCAGAACAGTGTGGGACATATTTCCAAGACTGTGCAAGAGCCATGTAAATGACCAGATTTGACAAGGCAAAGTAGATAAATATCACGAAATTCCCATTAAAAAGTAGTAGCAATTCCAAGATGAATTGGACAAGCCCACAAATTATTGGAGTTTCTACCTAGATTGGTGAACATTTTAAAATTAATTTGTTTAATGCCTTTAATGTTTGAGCAAAGTGAGAAAGAAAAATTGCTATGAGTTATATAGAAAACTCCCTCATCTTGGAACAGATAATACATTTCTGTTCTGGGAATGCCTAGCAAAGGCAACAGTAATGGCAGTGTAAACTTGCAAAGCATCAAACGCTCTATCATCAGGTAGCTCAAAGTACAAAGGGCCAGAGTACAAATTTCTTTGCTGCTCACAGAACCTTGAGCTTGTACCTTCCAGGTGAGATCTCTGACCATCAAATTATAAACGTTTTATGACTATAAAGAGGACTTGTTTTATGTCAATGGAGCAGAACCAACAGAAGGGAGAACACTTATCCTTCCAGAGTATCTTCTGCTTTCTCACTACATTGTGCAGGAATAGAACAGTGCAGGATATTTTTCTTTCCTCTGTGCTTAACTTGCAAAAGTTCTGTTGTTGTAGGTTCCAAAAGAAACTTATTGGAGGAAAGAATGAAACTGGAAGGAAAAGAATATATGTTTGAAGAGCATAGGTCAAGGTTAGGATGTTGAAAGCTCTTTACTTGAAAAATCAACCGACATTTTTTAAGAACAAGTGGGAAAAGTTAGTTTTCTAATCCACTTTAATGGGTTTCTTTCTTTGCAGTTTTTTTTTTTCAGTAAGTTGCTTCTATTCTATTTTAAAGACGGCAGAGCCACTTACTCCTCTGAAGCAAGATGAAACTTTAATAAGCATCTGACTTATTACACGACAGTTGTCCCTATGAAACCACTGAAGAATACTCGTGATTTCTTTCAGTATCTATCTGCACATTTCTAAGATAGTAAAATCACTTTTCCTATTTATAAACATTTTATAAATACTTATATATTTCCACTCACTAGCCTAATAGCCCCATGTGTTCTGAGGGAATCACAACGTGGGAAGGGTGCACATGTGATGATGCACCACCCATTGGCTTTTCCCTACTATAACTAAGGAAACTTCAGACAGTCTAATGTTCAAGTGTTTCCCTTCAATCTCCACTTATACATGTAGCATATGGAAGCAAATGCTTTAATGAGTTGGGACTGGGGAAGACCACAACCTCTATAGTGCTCATATTTGAAACGAGAACTTTTCCCACTTGCTTCTTGGTATCTCTGGTCAGAAGAGCTCCTATGCATATTTTATCACTGCAATAAAATTAAAGTTTTTGCATTGGTACCCAGACTTCAGTAGCATTACTAATGACTTTGTCACCTCAGATTTGTCTTATATTCAGATTTTGATGCAAAATTTTCAGATTTAGGTGCAAATATTTCTGCAACTGCAGTGTTCTACACTTCTACTAGAGTCATACCACATCAGAACAGTTTAATTTGACCCTGGCCCTCCACCTTTCTTTGCTCTGAATGGGAAATGGCGGTGTCCAGTAGGATTCTGCAATCTGTTACAGGTTCTGCTATGCCTTTGGGCAAGGCGTGGTCAGGGTTTATGGTTTCTGTGTTACAGACTTTGTAGTTTCAGGCATTTTTCTGTCTTCAGAGTGACTTCTGAAATGTGTGCATTGAATTCACTCGGAGTTTGCTGAAATTACAGTCTTTGAGATTGAAATTTTCTGTTCATTCTAAGGAAATATGTAAAGCATTGCCAATGGCAAGGCAAGTTCTCTGTTCAGTCCTGCCAATGTACTCCTACCCTGATCTTTTCTCATGATGAAAGTAATGTGCTCCAACAGGCCAAATCCTTGTTCATGATCTAGTGGCAGCTAGCCACTAATTTAACTAAACCCCAAGGATTCTTCCCGCATTAGGGAATCCTCAAGTGGCATTAAGATACTAGAGCAGCATTCTGGAATGAGGCGAGAGGTGAAACAGCATTATGGGGATGGCCTATTACATAGTAGTGGTCATGATTCGATCTGGTCAAAATCTTTGCTGGGTTTCAAGGAATGTAGAGATGGTTTATTCCACATTCACTTTCCTAAATGACCCAGGAGATCTGGATCTTCTTAGACATTCTGCCTGTAGCCTCTTTGCTGAAATTCTTGACTGTAGTAGCATTTCTGATGTAGACAACTGGTCATCTGAGACCGGACTGAGATCACTAAACTTAAACAGCCTCCATAAAGGTAAAGCCAATCAACTGCATTCTGCCTGTATATGTTCACTGTTGCATTTCAGGCTATTTACAACATAATGCCTTACTTTTTTATTACGTGTTGTGGACTATTTTAAAATAGAAGTATATATTTTTTAAAATTAGAGCCAAAATTTGCAGATGTTTTTCATTTTAAATGTGATTTTTCTTTCTTTCTTTTCATAGAATAAAGGAAAATTTAAAAATTGAAAATATTGTGAAATGTGATAAAAAATTTCAGTGTCATCGACTAATGGTAGAACACTGAACCCAGAGCAGTCACTGACTTTCGGAAGGCCAGGTTTTCACCCATTATTTACTCGAATTCTGAAAAAAAGCCATTATTTTCCTACCGCATATGTTTAATTTCTGTAATGAATTATTGCTAGATGGGCTAAAACATTGGCACTGATCTGGAGTCTTTTTCTCTACTTTCCTATCTTCTCTTGAGAATAAGTTCTACTTTTCTCTAGGTACTCACAGCTAATTTTTAGTTTATTTGCCAAGTAAATGGGTAAGAACAATCTGCCTGTTCAAGTTTGTTATCATAGCCAGACCCTAGCAGGAAGGTGGACATAGCAATGCCAAAGACAGAGCAATGTGAGTTTCTGCTGCCGTACAAAATAATAAGTCACGCTGTGAAGAGATCCTCAGGGAGAATTTGCTCTTTACAAGGATTTCTGGGCTACCCTGTTAGTAGTATTCTGATTCAGTGTATAATATTGTACGCACTGACTTTTGAGAACTTTTTGTATCATTCACAGCAAAGTTTGGACCCAAAAGAATATGTATGGGAAAATAATTATGTATTGCAGGAGGAGACGATAAAAACAAGAAATCATGGCACTGTAATATTGTAATACTTTATATCCCACATAGTTCTACACTTTCCTATTAAATTTACTGAACGGTACAAGAGATATTTACAAATAACCATTATAAAGCCTGTTGCATTCAGAATTAAACTGTTCAGTTTTAAAGTTCTGATAAAACTGCTTATTAGAGAAAAAAAGGGGCATTTAAGACTCCAGAGAGTACTATTTATGAGCTTGCGGTACGTTGTTAATTTGTTCAGTGCTAGAGCAGTCGGTCAGGCTCTTTTGAATTGTAAGACTGTTTTCATGTTAGCTCTGGAGGGAGAAGGTATGTTTTCTCCTTGTGTGGCCATTCACACTGTTCTACTGGAACACAAGCCGTGAGAACTCAGCAAAAGATTATCCTGTAAAGGAAGGCAAAAAGGATGAATTGAACAAAAAGTTCTGTCCGTTTTCTTAAATATAAATAAATAAAAACGATCCACTCATTGCTGCTAAGCTCTTTAACCCGATTCTGCAACTATTTCTCACACAGAGGCAAACGTACGCTTGTCTGAGCTCATTTGGTTTTATTTTCCCGTGTGTTGAACTAACACAGTTTCAAGAGCTATACAAAATGTTTTTTCAGTATAAGAGCTTTTCAGTGCGTGTAAAGTGGTTAGTCTAGATAAAACCGAAAATTCCTACCATGTTATTGTGATTAAGCAGACTAAGAATACTGTGACAGGAACATCATAATTCTAAATTCACTTATGCACAAAGCCTGTTCTTGCTGTCTCTCTTACCTCTTTAAACATACATTCATGCTGTCTATATGGTAACGGTATGACTCCAAGGTCTGTGTAAGCCAAGTTTGCCTTGACTTGCACGGTCAAAATGTAGAGTAAAACATTTCTCCTTGTGCATTGTTGTTTTGATTACTTTTTATGGCAGAGAAGGGAAAGGTTTATATAACAACAGACTTAAGTTTAAAAGGCAAAATGGAGAAAACAGTTTTTAATAATGCATGCTGCTTTGTTGAAGCATGTAAAGCTAAACTGATGAGAGTTAAATATCTTGTTTTTAGTATCGCCGTTGCCATAAATTATTTGTAATACAGATGTGGTTCTGGAACCAATTGTGTTGGGAGATATGTGAAAACAGAACAAATAAACGATCCATGCTAAACATTTAGTAACACAATTATACTAGCTCCCCTGAGCAGCCCTTCTGAATTACTGGAAAATTTCATGGGAACCAATTTGAGAATATACCAGGGAACTGAGGGTTAAAATGTAATAATTACATTACTGAATCAGTATATAATTTCTACTTTGATATATAGACTTATTTTCTAAACATCTGTACTAATATGAAACTGTCATATATTCATGTTTTGTTATATGATATTGCTGCTGTCATATGATATTAATAACAGATTTTTTTAGCCACACTATGCCTTTGAATTTTAGTTGATATTTGAACGTGATTTTGACATTTTCTATCATTTACACTGGATGTTTTATAAACATTAATCTTCCTGAGACATTCTGGTGCTGAAAGATGAATCCTCTATGCACAATCTCAATTATATATTTTGTGCATTCAGACCAGGAAACTAGATTTTTTACATTTTCCAGAACTGCAGTTTTATATGCAGGATCATTTCAGCAAGGCATTGGAGGAGAATACCTGTATTACACTTAACAATTACGTGTTGGCTACAGCATATGCTGTGCTGTGTCGTGATGAGGATGTGTTGAAGGATTATTCATTTGGACTGGAGAAAGTTATTGTCAGCAAGGAAGTTAGGGAGAAAAAATAGTAATATTTGAATGTCATAACTCTCTGTTTTCTTTAACTTAGGGATGCAGACTTGTTCCTGTTAGACACAAGAAAGGCTCAAGCTTCTGATGTGGGCTGGTTTGTGTTTGACATTACTGTGACCAGCAATCACTGGGTGATTAATCCACAGAACAATCTGGGCTTGCAGCTCTGCGCTGAAACAGGGGACGGTAAGACCATAACTATATATCACATCTGCATATATGCTCTTGTCATCCTCTTGCTGTGAATCTTTTCTGGATTGATGTTTTTCAGCTCTACTGGGTGGCAATTCATGGCAGGTTCATAAATGAAGAACACAGTCTTGTCCTGATGTAGCCACGATCTGGAAACTATTTATTGTTCTTAATTTTGTAGAATATAGCAATTACAAAGCTAACTGAATCAAGTCAAATTAAATGAAATTTTGGATAAAAGCTCTTACATAAAAATTCAGGTTCCATTTGAATGTTCTTCTGTTGATGATTACCTACATACAGTCAGAATAGAAGCAGATTTGGGGCATATTTGGTTTACTGAACTTCTAAAGAACTTTCTGCGGTGGTATGGAGAAAGTTATAAAACAACTACAGGACTGGAGTGACTTCCTTGCCACTAATACTGACATTGGAGAAAGGTTAATAATAGGGAAATGTGGAAATGGATTTTCTATCTCTCAAAATAATTTTAATTTCAAAACATTTTTGCCTTGAAACATGTCAAAACTTTGAAATCCTTAACATTTTAATTAGCTAAAAAATAGAAAGAATCCTATTAAGTCTGAATAATAGCAGTGATTTTTTAGGACCAATTTACTAGACTACTACATTATTCACAGTTATGCTGTTTATTAAAAAGTGAAAATGCATCTCAATGCAAATAATATGTTAGAAGAAGTGTTCTTTCTTAGACTTCTTTAGAAACTAATAAAAAGAGAATTATGTGCCATTTTTTTCCTGTGATGGTTCACTTAATCCGCGCTACTTTACAAGCAAACTTTCAGATTTAGCTTTCTTGTCAAAAAGCTTTTTATGCCAGAGGTCAGGGGATCTATGATGCCAGCTAATCTAAACCTTAGCTGACATAATGTTAATGAGTAGCAGAAGAAACCCTGGTGTAAGAATTAATATAGTTTTTTTCTTCTGTCTTTGTTCTGGCTACATTTTCTCATTGGTTTTGATCTGCATTCTCCCCCGGGCTCAGCTGGGCTGTGAACAAAGCCTCTCAGAATTTTCCAGCAAGTTCTCTGCCTGCTGGAGAGTTATGCAAAAAGCTGTCGTGGCCCCGATGTTCTCCTTTAGTCACGATGCTCAGAAAGACTTGAACCTGGGTAGGCAATTTCACCTAAAATTGCCCAGAACGTCCAGATATAGCCAGCAGAAAGGAAGACACTGATGCTAAGTAGGCTGCCATACTGTTCACCAAGTCTTCATATGCCCCACACCTGGCCATGGGCTGTGTGGGGAGGCAGCCGAGCTTGGTTAAGGCCAGTTTTAAGCCCTTAAAATTTTGGAGAGGTGACACTTCCGTCAGGCATCCAAATGAGGTGGACTGGCTCCTGGCCAGTTTTCCTGCTCCAGAATAAACTCCATCCATGACTTTCTTTTTCTTTTTTTTTTTTCCAGGAGAATCAAATACAGAAATTCTTGAAAATTAAATATCCATGAAAGGCACTCATTAAGAAACCCTGGAACTAGCAATTTGTTGATTCTAGCCTCAAACTTATATTCCCTCAGTAAACAGCAGGAAAGTTTGTATAGTTAAAAGAAACCTTTAGGTTAATACACTGAAGAAATTGTAAAAGAACAGTTTATGTAAATATTTCCCCTGTCTTACTCCCAAGATCAGAAAGGTGATAGATAATTTTCTATTTTAAATGCCAATGTCACAGGCAGGCTTACCTTCTGCACCTTGCTTATTTTAATTTCTGAGCACAGCTGCTGAAGAGAGAAGGGAATTCCCCTTTCCTCACTTTCTGCTCCCCTTTCAGTTTATTCATGCAAGAAGAGTGCCCTTCTAGGGACTAAAGTTTTCAAAGCTATCAGGAAGACCTGTGCTATACCACTTCAGCTTAGTATGAGGAAAATCATCCTTTTATGCTCTTACAATTTTGTTCTTAAAGTTTTGATTATTTTTATTGGGTTGCTGTTACTTCTGGAAGCTATTAGAAACACCAGCAGTTGAATGGCATGTTTGTGTACAGAAAAAACATGAATTTTTATACTTGACCCGGTATGCAGTGGACTCTGTTTGCAACCCGGAGAACCCCACCTACCTTTCCTCCAACCACTTTTCTATGAATGCCTAAGGGACTGATCAAAAGCAATGGAAAAACGTGCCATTGGTTCAAAGGAAATTCAGGCCATGCGGGTTTGACACACATTTCTTGATGCCCTCAGCTGTCCATTGAGTTTGTGGAAGGTACAGGAATTGTATCCAAATAACTGGAGAAACATTTATGATAAGACCTGGTCCCTGAACCTTTCTATTGCCACAGACCACTAAACTGAATTGGATTCTATTAAGTAAGAGAATTCATGTTTGATGTATTCACTGGGGCAATGGCTAATAGCCTCTAAATACATACTCATTTTTTCAGATTTATTCATGGTGCACTTTTAAAATAGGGAAACAGTAATTACTGAGACTCCAGGGTGCTACTATATTGTTATCATTATCATTAACAATAATCTTTCTTATAGTTATCTTTCAATGACTTTGTAAGCAATTACTTGTGGAGATGCCTTTCTTTGGTGATCCCTGAAGAAGGTACATAAATAATAATAATGCTTAAATGAGGAATAAAAAAAAAAATTGTAGCTATTTAATACAACAGTGTGATTTAAAAAACAAAGCAAACAAAAAAAAAAAAACAACCTTGGAGAATGTCTGGTTGTTGTAATTCATATTTTTTCCCTTTTGAAAATGCTGAAAAAGTACAAAAAGCCACATGACATTGGAATGCATTTTCTTTTTTCTTTAAGACAGTATTTGGTATCATACGCACCATTTTAGCATGGAATGTAGACTTTTTCTCTTAATGGGACATTTTATTTTGAACAGTAAGAATAAAGGTTTGCATGACACATATGGAAGCTGTCAACATATAATGCACTGTTTCCCTGGGGCTGTGGTAAATTAAAGATCAGGTTTTTTTGATTCTCTCTTTCAATGTCTCCTCACAACACTCTGCAGTATCTCCTTTGGCCGGTTCCCTCCTTTTGACACCAAAACTCTCCATGGTGTTTAAAATGAGAGGTGATCATTTTCACACTGATGGAAATGCGGGTGTTAGATGAATTACAGCATAAAGTCAGTGCAGATGCAGAAACAATTTGAAAAGCTCCATGTGACACTTTTTCTCTATGTATACCATATGCCTCCTAAGACTTAAAACATGTTCCAGTGAATCAGCACCTTTATATTAACGTTTTTATAATTAGACATCACTTCTAATGGAGGAGTACAAAAGCTGCAGGAGTCTTCCCATTGCTGTTTGTGTCATTGCTGAGGAGAAATGGGAAAGGAAGAAAGTGTGTAACAGTGGCTATTGGTGATCTAAAAAGTAAAACAGGTCCCAAATACACAGATCTCGATACAACATTCTGGATAACTACAGGCATATATTTCTATGCCTTTTCCTGAATCACTGTGCCTCTTGGTTATTTTTCATCACGCTGTGCATCACAGGGAAGAACTGAGATTTTCTTTGAGAAGTCCAAGTTGATTAAGATGACTTCTATCAATATGTAGTCCTATAGCAAGTTTCCTTAGGTTTTCTTGCTGTTTGAGGTAGGCAGGTAACAACAATCCTCAGCTCCCCGACTCAGACTCTTAAGGTATCCATTTTTTCTTCAGAACAAAGGGAAACTAAAACAAAAATAGGTTTCTTGATCCAAATGAAGCCTGGGGAAAGCCAAGTCTTTATCCAGTGCATTTTTGGGTATACTACTATGTGTTTCCCACTGAAGGGGGCTTGGCTCCTACTCCTGCAAGGAATACTTGGAAGGTCCTTCTCCAGTGATAACAGGGGAGATGCTAGGAGACACTCTTTTGTATCTTCTCATCTCAGGCTAGGTTTTTCAAGGTCTCCTGTGAAGTCTTCAGAGAGACAGCATGAACAAATTGCTTTCAACCAATAACAACCTATGCCAGCACCCTGGCTTTTTCAGGTAGTCGGCTACTTACTTTCACATTGACCTTGGCCTCTCCTTTACAACATTCAACATTATCAGTCTCATCCCAAGGCTGCCCCCAATCGCTCTTGGCACCTACCTACATGATCATAGTAGCTAGCAGACTCTCTGGAGAATACTGTTGTGTTGTTACACTCAAGTCCCTTAGTGGAACTAATATTTACAAGGCAAAACATCAGAGTGATTTCACCTTCATTAGTATCCTTACGGTAGGGGAATTTAGGATATCTGTGTATATATATATAGATATACATGGACTTTGGCAGGCAATAGCTCTGCCTAAATTCTGAGCCATCTGGAAGCCATATAGCCATGTTAGCACAGCACTGAACCCAAGCTAATATATCCTGCCCCTCAGCAGGTTTTATTAGCTTGGGCTCAAGCACTGCCTAAGTACAGCTACATGAGTTCTGGTTCAGAGCTGACTTTGGCCAAAGTTATAAGAGTAAATTAAACATGCTCAGGAATACTGTGGGGCACTGAGCTCTGCTGGTGTGAAATGAGCCAGAGAGATGACTCTCTTAGCCTCCGAAAAAGGGCGACTACATGGCACCTGCCCCTCGGAGAGCCTGGGAACAATGCTGCGGGGACAGTGAGAAAGCTGGTACTGGTCACAAGTATGCCAGCAGCCCCCTGCCACCAAAGCAGCAAGGGCAGTCCATCTCCAGTACCTGGAAGTGAGCCTGGACACCCTACAACTTAATCCATTAAGTGTAAACTATGTTTCCAGCTGGGTCAGAAATACCAGGAGCGTTTTCTTGCATTTGCTCATAAAAAGCAATGTGAGCATCCCACGTTAGTACAGGCATGCTTACTGGAAGCAGGAGTGTTGAGGAGGTGGGATGGGCTCCTGCTCCTCCTGGAGCCAACAGTGCATACAGGTCCTGATCCCGTTGGCATAGCTATGCAACAACCCTCTGCCCTCCTCCCTAGGCAGATGAAGGATACATGTGCTTCTAAACACCAGTAGTTGGGTTAATAATTAGTGTTGGTCCTCAGTTTCATTTGGAACATTTTTAACCTTCTTATTCTTTGGTGAATGACCAATTAATCTAATCTCTCCTTGTTTTATTGTCTTCCTGAACATATTTTTAACTGCAGAAAACCCCTTGGACTCCCATAGACGGTTCACAGTTTCAGTATGTTAAATTGAAAGAATAAATCAAGCACTTAGAAAGCATATTTGATTACATCTGATTTTTTTGTGTAAGCATACGTGGTACTGCCACATTATGCAGCATATCATGGTTCCTAACATGTTCACAAATAATCCCAAGTGTTTTCTTCAAGAGCTTTATGAATTATCAAAATCAACACAAAAAGATATGCAAAATTCCTTCAAATAAACAGAATAAAACTAATATTTTTAAGATTTTAGTAACAAAACCAGGATCTTTAGTTTTGACTAAAGCTGAGAAGCCTAGGAAATGCACAGTGGACCATCCAAGACCACCCATTTTTCAGAATTCCTTAAAGACTTCAGGGAGCAGAGAAGTCAATAAAACACATGAAGCTGTATTCAAAAGCTGTATTTTACGTCCATATAGATAAATGTTTCCACCAAAGGAAAAATTTGCCTAACAGTTTATGGAGATAATACAGTAGAGAGGGTATAAAATACTTTAGCGTCGGAGTATTGGGGATACCTTCCTTATAAATGAGCCATCATACTTACGTTGTTACCTTTTATCTTTTTATAATAAATCTTCATTTAAGCTTTTATAGCCAATCCCTACCTCTGTTCTTTTGATTCTGTGAAATCCCATTGCTCTCAAGAGCACTGTTTAGGCATGAGAAATCAAGCAAGTTTCTGCCTAATTTTGAAAACTACCTCATGTTCTCCCAGAGTCAGAGCCTCAGGAGAGTTTTTGCTGAAATATCAGATGTTATTGGATCTTGTATACTCAGAGTCTTTCTCCAAGAGGCCTTCCCTAATCCTTATTGCAGAGATCACTCTCCACAAGAAGGAAACCGTAGATGTGACACTGGAATGTTTTTGTTGTTTGGTTTTGTATTTCTTTTGAGCAGATCAGAAATGAATTCCCAGCATCACTGAAGTTCTCAATTCTATCTACAAATATGTAAAATTATTACCGAAATAACTACCGTGACCTAGAAGTAGTGGTTAATCTGTAAAATGTGTTCTGTGGCTTGTTGAACACTTTTGAAAGTAAATAAGTGCTTGTTTTTCATAACAAAATGAGTGGTTTGTTGCAGTTCGATGACTCAGGACAAAATAATGGATCTTGGACTCACTCATTGTCCTGTGCTGCCAGTGTAAATCTGGCCAAGATGCATAATGGCTGAAAGCTCTTGCAAAATTAGTGTCTGCTAAGTGCCTTACATAAAATATATACTGCCTGAGAAGAGGGAGCCAGGTCACAAATCTCACCACTGTCACTGGCATCCACGCTGGTGATCTCAGAAAAAGTCAGGATTTTGAATGCTGTGAAGAACGTGCTGATCTCTCCAGGTCAGGATTGCGAGACAGATTGTTACTGAACACTTGAAGTGTTCTTGCAATTCCTTTTGGAGCAGCTGGGGGAAAATGAATTTTTAAGATGGAGCTCCATCAGTTTATGAAAGGAGTTGTATGCTGCAACTGCGTGTGACAGCAGAAAACCACACACAGGAGTCACACAACAAATAGCTCCAGAGTGTTGATCCCGTGTGTAAAAAAACTTATGAAATTGTCAGGATTGTTGAGGAAGTATCTTTTAAGCTGATTGTCATGGTTGTTTGTGAAGCAGCTATTCCTTTATTACAAGGGGCCAGAATGTTAAAAGGCAAATAATATTCCTTCAGTTCAGTTACTCAGCCTGGAACTTCCATACAACCTTTTCTGCAAACTGCTAAGGGCACTTTACTATCAAACAGAATAAAAGCCAAAAATAAGTTTAAATGCCAAGTTAAACAAACACATCTTGCCAAAGACTCAAAAGCATATGAATAAGGACTAAGGAGTTCAGCAGATTTGGGACATAGTGCTTTAAATGAGTTTTTAGTTTCCAATATACCTGTCAATATGAAGAAGAGACAATAAATTCTCATCGCAAGATTGAGAAGCACAAGACAGAATGTGAGGAATACGAAGACTCTGGACTGTCCCTGCATGAAATCCATCTGTTGCACTTACTTATTTTTGCTAGGTGTAGCGCAATTGCAGTGGCTAGGTTCAGTGAAGTTGACTGCTGGTTGTTTACGTAGTGGTCTACAGGCAGAAAAAAAGATCATTGAAATCCTTGGGATTAAAAGTACAATAGAAGTATAAAAGCAAATCAATTTGGAATGCTTGAAGACATTTGATTCTTCTTCAGAAATACCTGGTTGGCAGAGATACACTTTGCCTGTTTGGTTTTACCCGCTGAGTGAAGCCATCAGGGAAGATGTGGGTCTGCACGAACCACTCAGTTGATTTTAGAAAATACTGGTCAAGTATTCCAGTATGGAACAACTGTGCTGGAGACACCTCCATTTCTAGTTGTCACTGAAGCCAAGAGAAAGGCTTTCCAAATGTTACTAGAAGTGATGGACTAAAACCACTTCCCAAAATGAAGCCCATCAATGCTTCCTGCTACAAAGACCAGTTCAAGTTAGAGAAAGACTTTTTTACAGTATTCTGAAATCCGTACTACAGAAAAAGGTGCAGTCTACAAGGCTGTGGCTTGGAGATTAAGCTCCTGCTATGGCTGAACTCTTGATGCTTTTCAGAGTTGGGATACTTTGAAATATCTCCTCTCCAGAAATGGGCACGGCTTTTTGTTCTTAGCCTGGACAAGATCTCCCCAGTGTTCCACCTACACACTTCTTTTCCTTTTTTTTTCTTTAATAAAGGATAGATGTTCTGTAAATGCAAACTTTCTTTTGCACAGAAGCTACCTAAAATGAGACAACATATGTGGTTTGAATTTCCAAACCAAACAGTTCAGAGATCCTCCACGGAAGAAATATAATGTCTCAAGGGCAGTGTATATTTTGATTGCTTTGTCTTCTGAAAGTTAGAGTTAAGCTAAGGTATATGATAAACTGAGAGAGAAAAGTTTAATGACAAACCCACTGAAGTCAATACAAGTTTTCCTTTTGACTTCACTAGGAGCAGATTCAGTGCACATACTATTCATGAAGTGAAAAAAATGGATCCTAAAAACTCGGGCTGGCCGCTTAAAAGATCAAGCAAATAAGGGAATAAAGTCACATAAACTGTTTCTCTGTGTAAAAAGGCTGTGGGTTACAGGCTTAATTTTTTATGGTATATCTCTATACCCTGAATAACTAAGTAAGCCCTAACTTGTGGAATCTTAATAGCCATCTCATTGCTGAAGTCTAAAGGAAACCCAGAGGAAACTTAATAATATTAAAAG
>JANHGO010000037.1:34989829-35009561 GCA_024606505.1 Aquila spilogaster | reverse complement strand
GGGTTGTCAGACATTGGAACAGGCTGCCCAGGGAAGTGGTTGAGTCACCATCCCTGGAGGTATTCAAAAAGCGCATAAACAAGCTACTCCAGAACATGGTTTAGTGGGCATGGATGATGGTTGGACTCGATGAACCTTAAGGTCTTTTCCAACCTAAATGATTCTATGATTCTATAATTCTTTTACTGTGGGTAGAGCTTCAGTCACTAGGCCAGGGACTTGGGAGTCCCGAGGGTAAATCTTGACAGTAAAAAAAAGACAAAGTCATTGAGTACCTTAACCTGTTCTGAGTCCTTTTCGCTAGGTCCTCTGCCTTAGTGAACAATGAATCTGTATTTTTCTTCGTTTTTCTTTTTGCTATGAATGTACCTATAGAAGTCCTTCTTGTTGACCTTCACAACCCTTACAAGTTTCAACTCCAGCTAAGCTTTGGCTTTCCTAACATCCTTCCCTGAGTACTCAGGCAATGTGTTTATATTATTTCTGTGTAGCTCATCCCAATTCCATATTATTTTTACTTCCTATTTGAATTTGAGCTGTTAGGAGTTTCCTATTCAGCCACAGTGGCTTTGTGCCGTACTTGCTTGACCTGCACACAAGAGTGGACTTACCTTGTGCTTCTCTCAGAGGTTGTCCTGGGAGATCAGCCAGCTCTCCTGGCCTCCTTTGCCTCCAGGCCAGTCTGCTATGAGACCATGTGAAGTCCAGGGTTGCAATGCTGTTATTGACCTTGGTCATCTCTCCACCATATCATGGTTGCTGCAGCCCCATCATGCTGCAGTGCTTATCAACATCCTCACCCCAACCTCTGTTTATTCATTGATTTGCATAAATACAACATAATCCTAAGGCAACTAGGCAGGAAAATATAAAAAAAGGATATGAAGCTGATCATTTGACACTGGTTTTGCTGCAAAACTCTTGTTCTGGGATATACTGCTAGAAAATAATCTGGAAATCATAGGAAATAATTATTTTACTTTATTTGGTACTGTGTTCAGTTTTGGCCATCATGTCTTCAGAAAGATACAGAGAAACTGAAGAGAACTCAGAGAAGCAATGATAGCATAGATCAGGACAGCTGACAAGAAGCAGTTGGTAAATTTGCAGAAAAACTCCTTTAGGCCAGCTGTTTGGAAGAATTTTCTGCAAGGACAGTGAAGCACTACAACGGGTTATCTCACAGACTGTAGAACTCCCTTCCTTTCATTTTATGTGAAAAAGGCGTCTCTCTTAATTTTCCAGGAATTTTTCAACAGAGACCCTCCCATCCCAGCCTCAAGTCTTTTAATGTTAAAATACTGTCCTAAAAAAAATTTCTATTCCTGAAAATGAAGATTTTGTTTCTTTTTCAGTGTCTTCCTTGTTTGTTTGGGGTTTTGTTGTTGTTGTTGTGAATTTTGGCCAACTTTTTTTTTCTGCCAGAATGGTTATTTTGGTCCAAAAAAGCCACTTTAAGCATTCTTGAAATGGAACCAGAGGAGACAGCCTGGCTTCCCTGTTCCATCGCATGCCTCACTGATGGCATCACTTGAATAGCACTATAAACCAACACTGGGGTGCTGATGTGGTGAAGGGAACCAACATTATTCCCTTCCTTTCCTGTTACTCAGGGGCAGTAAAGAAAAAGTACTAGATTTTCTCCGAGATTAAGATTGTCCTGGAGAAGCATGCATGGAAGGTTCTCTGTGTCGTTCTATCCTGACATATCTCTGACAATGCAGAAATATTCAGGCCTTTAAAAAGCATCTCTTAGTCTACTTGTTTACATTAGTATTACCAAATAAAGATCATCAGGTGGTGAATATTTCCAGAAAATATGGTAAAAAATGAAGTAGTACAAAATGTGCTAATGTTTAAGTCACAGACTTTTTGAAAGTCTGTTGTTTCAGGACAATTTTTATCATTGTTAATTTTTCCTTTGAATTAAGCTACTTTCTTTAGCTGGCAGTTAAACTTGTGCCACCATACAGATGACTTCCTCATATCTTGGATCAGGCCCTCACTTGTCCTCCTTTGATTACCTGTGTGCATATTATCAAAGTTGCTACCTAGCTAGCCACAAACAGACTTCTTGTAAACCTGTTTCCCCTAATGCTGTATGCTGTGTTTTGTCTCTGTACACAAATTGTATCAGGCTGACACTGTTGATTCTGCATTTCGAAGTTTACACTGCCTTTACAACCAACCCTAGGAACATAAATGACAGTATGCTTTTTTCCTTTCTTTTGTATGGCTTGGTCAGGAACTCAACAACAGCTAACTTGTCGGTTCTAGCAATGCTTCTAAACAATTTATTATTATTATTTTCTTCCTGTAGATTATAATACAAGCGAGCAAAAGCAAGCATGTAAGAAACATGAACTTTACGTGAGTTTCCGAGACTTAGGATGGCAGGTATGATTATAAATGCTGTTGCCTATCAGTTCAAATTGGGACAATGTATTTTACAGTCCCCCATTATTTATAGTCTGTTTTCTTCATGGTAATTGGTATTGCACTGATGAGAGACAAATTCTTTAAAGGCATTTTGTAATGAATCCCTATCACTATCGCTTTACCTTTTTTGGCTGCTGTTCTTGCAAAGATTTTGCATACATTAATGGCTTTACAATCTGGATTCATTCACATAAAGATAAATCTGGACACTTACTCAAGATATGAATAGATCTGTGGTAAATGAGATCAAAATCCCCACACTGAGCAATGGAACTTTTGAAATTTACCCTTGAATTCTCCCTGGTTCAGTGCTGTCTACTGCAGGTCAGAGAGATTTCATGGGGGTAGAGTCTGTAGAGAACTAGACTTTGGATCACTGCTCAGTGGTCTTTATAACACCATAGCTAAGTTTATATAATTTCTGGGAAAAACTCATCCTGCCATACAGTAACAAAAGAAGAAGGTACTTGTAGTAAAAGGTCATAAAGACAGAGGCAGGACATTATGAGAAAAGAAAATAGAGATCAATCTAGGTTTTTTTTCCAGAAAGCAAGGAGCTCTCTATAAAGAAAGAACAAGAAGGCCATCAGCAACCTATAACCTAGACCTATTGCATATGTAGGTAAGAACTCAGAGATGGCTGTCTGTGCATTTCACATTTCTCTGAATTATTGTAAAACAATTCTCCATGAGCAGAACAAGTCTATAAGAAGAAAAAGTGTGCTCTTTAGTGACAGCTTATCCTTTATATATCTAGCTCAGATTCTCATATGGCATCATTACTCTGCCTGATATTTTGTAGTATATTTATCCTCACAGCAGCCTGAAGAAGTAGGCAGAGACTGTTTTCCTAAGTCTGCAGAGCATAATCACCCTGTTCGTGGGCACAGAGCAGTCTTATGGTATTGACTTGAACTCAGGCTACTGAACAAGGGAGCCATTGTCTGTCTGTAGATCACAGATTTTTCCAGATACCAACATTTTTTTCATTTTTGAAACAGTAAATTCTAGTATGCCCCAAGATGTGTAAGGCTCTCAGATCAGTCATTCAAGGTGGCTATAGAGAAAAGAAAATCTATGTTTTTCACAAAAAATGCCTGAAGAATTCAAAGTTTCAGTTGGAAAGCCAAAGCTACACTGTACAATATTTGATCAGTGAAACTCAGGGTGAAATGAGATAAAAAGAAACAAAACCCAAGAAGTAGGTACTTGATCCTCCCTGCCCTTCCCACAGCACCTCCATTACCTTTGCCTGGCAAAGGAGGAATTCAGCAAACTAAACATATAGCTTTCATTAACCTTTTAAAATATTTTCCCTCTTGTGGTCTTCTCCCCATGCTGTGTTGCTAGAAATACTCAAAATGCATGATTCAGTGACATTCCAACGGGTAATCTCTAGCAACCCTCAGTCTCACGCAATAATACAATTAATGGTATTGAGTATGCTGAAGAAAGAGCATGCATTTTAATTACTTTTGTTGCACCAAGAAATGCTCAAGATTTTCAGTCTGGGAAGAAAAGTATTTTGACAAACATATTTGGACCTTTAATTCCCCTTATAGCCTCATTAGTTGATATTCAGTATAGATTTCTAAGTTTAGTTTAATTTTCATCTGAGTTTTGCATGAGCAAAGCAAATACTACTTTTTTTTTTTGGCAGAAAAAGTAATTTAACATGCCACATTGTGAAGTTCATTTTGTCCTTGGACAAGTCTTAGTTAGTTTGATAGAGTTTTAAATTCTCTGAGTGAGAAAAAAAAATAATTCAGTGGGTTTATTTGTTCTTGTTTTAGGATTGGATTATTGCACCGGAGGGCTACGCTGCGTTTTACTGTGATGGAGAATGTTCTTTCCCCCTCAATGCCCACATGAATGCGACAAACCACGCCATTGTTCAGACTCTGGTATGCCTCTGCCTATGTTGTAGTTGCCTATTTTGCAGTTGTAAGTGTCTTGGCACAGGGGCTGTCTCTTCCTCTCTGTTTACTCCTATTGGATTTCGATTATTTCTGGGTAAATGATAACCCATTTCAAAGACATTCTTTGATGATGATGCTGGAGAGAGGATGAACTGTCCAGAGCAGCCTGTGTGGTAGGTTTCTTTTCCATTTCAAATGCAATAACACACAAGACGACTGTGTCATATTACTGGAGAACTGTGTAGACAGGAACAAAAGGGGCCCCCTGGTCCCACTTCCAAGAGGTTTTTGCAGCTTATTGAAGCTCCATGTTAACATCTACATGCTATACCTTCCAGAAATGTTGATGCTTGGCCACTCTGTGGACCTCTGTTGTCAACTGTTGGCAGAGATAGTTAAACTGTAATTTAGTGTGAAGCTTTGCAAGCAGATGCATTTGCATTTAAGAAGTTGTGTTCAGTCATGCCTGGCTAACAAATGCAATTTATAAATAAGTGTGTTTGGATCTGTTGCTCTGCCTGGTACATGTAAAAGGGGATTTGCAGCCAGCTTTCTGCCTCTGCTATTTCTTATGTTAGTCCTGTGCATCAGCTGGAGCAGCCAAAAAGATGATCTTAGTTGAAGAAGCTGGCTAGGCCTCCTCTACCCCAGCAGCATTCAGCTACAGAAATCAAGACCTTGAGACTGTGCCTAAATGTAATGCTGTGAGTCTGATGTCTGGTCATGATTTTTCACCTGTGCCAGCTGAAGAACTGGCTCTGAACAGCATCAGTATTAGTAGAATGATTAAGAAGCAGAGGAACGAGAGAGAATACAGAAGGAGGGAGTGGGAGTACAGAATCAGAACAGGAAAGGGTTGCCATCCCTAATTAGTTGCTGGAAAGGTCAAGGCACTCAACTGCAATTAGAGAAACACGGGTTTAAGGCTCCCTCTAATCTAAGCTGGTGATAGGAAAGTATCCTGACCATCAGACTATGCTGATGAGTCTCCATGGATGATGATCTTTTTCTTTGATTTTGACGTGAAAAATCTGGGCCTGAAAAACCTTTCCCCCTTCAGAAATGAGTGCAACTACTACTCTTCTGGGACCCCCTGCAAACCAAAACCCCACACCAAAAAAACCCAGAAACAAACAAACAAACAAACAAAGTTTGATTTCTTTCTGATAGAAAACAAATTCTGCTTGTGAAAATTGCCAAGTATTTCCACAAACGGGACATTTTTAAAACCTCATCATGTGCTGAGACCTTTTCCTTTCCATTCAACATTTCATTTATGCACCTACTCCAAGTCCAGCCACCAATGCAACATTATTCCTCTATACCAGAACTGAAATCAGCAAGATTTAGAAAAAGAAGGGAAAATGTCAGAGCTGGAAATAAATAGAAGTGTGGTAAGGGGTACAGGTGAAAGGAACAGCAAATGCTAATTGGCAAGGAATATAGTAATGTGCCTAGGAGATGATGAAGAACAGCATATATGCAGTCCTGAGCTGAAAAGAAATAGGTCAGCAAAGCAATAATCTAGCATTTTGCAAACTTTGTCCAAAAAAGTTGCCAATATCAGTAAGATCCCCAGGTTAGAGTTTCCTCCTGCCATTACGGACTGTTAAATAAGTGGCCCAGTGCTACTTTCTCTTGTGTGTCTATCCTTTCCAAAAATGGTTAATTTCCCATTGTTAAGAAATTTGTGTAGCTTGTCCTATTTTTTAAATTGGATACTTAAATTTTCCCTCCTTTTTATGGCCTTTTTGGTATTGTGTGTTTCCCTCTGCATGTACTGTACATGCATTCAGTTGTGCAGCCAAAAAACCATGAGGCTAATTAAATTTTAACTGCACATAAATTAGATGAGATAACAGTAGTTGAATGCTTTCTGGTTCAAATTATACAAAATTCAGATTTACACAAGGTGTGCACATGGGGATGGCTTGGGAAACAATTATTCATACACCCCACCCTAATCCATATGTAATCATCTCCCAGCCATACTGATTACACCATTCTAAAAAAGCCCAGTCTTTGCGTTGGGAAGTGATTGTTCCTTGGTACCCCTCCAAACTTTACTGACTCTTTTTCTTTTCTTTTGTAACAAGAATAGGAGAAATGCTGGGCCAGTACCTCTCTCCCTTTTCTTTTTCTGAGACTGAACTTAGGCAGACAGATGATAGAGATGCATACAAATACAAGACCAACTGCATTTAATGATTTCTATAAGCTTTCTTCTCCTCTCTCACTTCCCATCACCCTTAGACCAGGTGTTGGAGTAGCATCAACCTCCCAGTCATGTGAGTCAGTGATCAGCAGGTTGACTCGCGCTGACTTCCAGGCTCACGCTTGAGAAGGCTGTGAGCATCGCTGTCGTGCAGGGCTAACGGGGCCATGGAGCTTCCAGCTGGGGTGGCAGGGGCTGGTGGGACCAGGAGTTATGGCAGGGCAAACATCTGCCTAGGCAAGGCACAATCATTTTTTTCTCCAGTGCTTTGCTATTCATTTGTTAAACTGTTTTTAAATGTGTGTCTAAACCCTTACTAAACTGCTACTTCAGGATTTATTATTGCTCATTTCAAAAGTACTTCTCATGGTAACAGTTATGTAAAAATCGTTTCCTGATAGACTGTTCTCTGTTGTCTGGCAAAGGCTCTGGGCTTATATCACTGCAAGACAGATGGCTCTAACAGATTTACAAAGACTTAACATACAAATGAAACCTATTACTGCTGAAGTCTTCATCCATGCCTTAATAATCTCTTGCCCTCTCTATTACAACTCCCTCTTTTCTGGCCTCCCCAGTTTCCAAGTCTTCAGCATGTGTAGAATATTACATCCAACCTTCTTTCAAGTACAAAGAACTTGTATTTCCCCCATTTTCAGATATTTCCACTAGATCTTGTTCGTTCTGGGATGCTGTTCAAAACTCCTTTCCTTCTCTTTAACCTTTCATTGATATATTTCAGCCTGGTGAACATAAAGCCTTCTCTGCCCCAGCCCTTTCCCCAAACGTCCTGTCCAGCTGGCACCCAGCTTATGAATTGATTTTGACTTCAGTGGAAGTAGAATTGGATCCACGGATACCCAGATAGGACCTTAAAATGCACTCATGCTGTCTGAGAGCCCACATCTTACCGTTTCATAGGCTGAAAACAGCTTCAGTATGAGCCTTTGCCTGCACAGCCTTTGCTGTCTGCAACAGACTTTCCTCCACGCTGAGACCCTGACACAGGAAAGCATTTTAGCACATGCTGGGGTCCCGGTGAGACCCGGGACTTGAGCCTGTGCTTCGTGTTAAGCACTGTCCTCAGCAGAGATGGTACTGACAATGTGTTTAAGTGTTTTCCTGAGCAGCCGCCTAACTCCAACTCGTTTCTAAATTTCATCTGAAAACTGACTTTCTGTCTTGGCTGCTCCTCCTCATTTATCTCTCCATCTGCTATTATTGTATAACTCTGCCCATGCAATTGAAATCAAAGCAACGTTCTGGAGGTAAGCTGTGCTTTAAAGTTGCTAACTGAGGAAAATCTGCGACCACAGTACTCTCTGAATTGCAAAGACACGTTTTGCACTGATGTTGTCCTTGTACCTCTCTGTTTGATGTATGAGCTATGTATTTATCTGTCTTTCAGGTTCACTTGATGTTCCCTGATCACGTACCAAAGCCATGCTGTGCACCAACAAAACTGAATGCAATCTCCGTGCTCTACTTTGATGACAGTTCCAATGTTATTTTAAAAAAATACAGGAATATGGTGGTGCGTTCATGTGGCTGCCACTAGAATAAAAAAATAATCTAAAGCAGAGGGGTTTATTCAGAATTGTAATAAAGTCAAGATATGAGCCTTGCTGATGAAAGGCAGTCCTAAATTTATTCCATTTCATGTCATCTCTCATTTAAATGTACAGTGTAATGTATATAGTAGTTTTTATTTATTTAAAAGTATATAGTTCCTTTTGTATAGGCAAAATTTCAGAACCATTTATTTTATGGGTCACCTTGCTATGCAGCAGAACTTCACAAACTAATTTTTCAGTTGACCATACTGGAATCTATTTCATTCAATTTTGATAGTTTAAAGTAAAGCCTTTTTATAGATTTTTTTAAAGCTAGAAACTCCAGAACTTCTGTAACTGCTTCTTATTGTTAAAAGAACTAAAATACATTTGGTCATATCGTGCCAATGAAAACTGTGGCAGGATATTTATTTAGAAAAAGGCACAGAAAAAAAAACTAAACAAAACTGCTTGGCTAAACATATTTTTTCTTTTAGAAGTTCTGCTCCATTAGAAAAAGTGAAATGTTGAACAGTGCTTAAGTAAATAAATAGTAGATAGAAAATAGAAGTGAAAAGATTGCACATAATTGTTATAACTATTTTCTTTAACAAGATGAGTGTAACTGGAGGTGTATGTTACTTCTTGGCTTGTGGGCTGCAGAGTTTCAAAAGGCTCAAAGCTTTGGGAATTCTGTGGAGACAGACTCTCGCCTCTCTCTCTGACTTTCCAAGTTAACACTAAAAATTGAGCTACAACATTCTTACCTCAAATCATATCAGTCTATTATCTATTACACTGCTCTGGTAAATATTTTTATAATTACAGCACAAAGCAAAATCAAACAAAAAAACCACACAAGCCTTCCCATTACATACACGTTACTATATACACAAAATATACAGAAGATAGGGTATGGAAGGGCTTTGCTTTATATAGCTCCTACTTTTGGATGTGTTTTCTGAGTGTGTGAGCAAAGACACAGGGGATACAGCAGTCACCTGTTTAATCAAAAATCTTGTCCCTGATGCTGGCTGTTTTCAGGTAAAGATGAAAAACACCTTTCATAATGAGCTGTTGGGTAATTTCCAGCCTAGTTTTGGTCCCATCTGCTTTTCTATCAGGTGGAGATTGGTTTAAATTGTGAGACTTAAGATGGGATATATTTCTTTTTTTTTTAGTATTAACTATCATAATTTTTGGAAATTCTTAAATCCATATAAATAATTTTTAATCTCCCCAAATTTTTGGCCTCAGATGAAATCCTGTGGTTGTGAACTGCACAACTAATTACAGATTATCATTCCAACCACCCATATGCTTCTTTTGAATTAGCCGCATTTAATGTCTTTGGACACCCCTTTGTATTAGTGTTATGAAAATGGGAAAACAGAAACTCTGTTTTCTCTTTATTACATGGCTAATTATAATATATGCTTTTATCACGAATTGTCTTGGTTAAAAATGCTTCATTTAAACAGTTCTCGGAGAGTTGTTAAAAAATGAATGCGACATACTGGTTTCTCCTTACACAGTCTATTCATGTAAACTCTGACTTCTCTGGTTATTTAAAGCACATTTCAGAAAACTCAGATTATTACAGACTGATAAAATCAGTGTGTGTGTGTGACTGTGTGTATTCATGTGAATGTGCAACTGTCTTTTTTGCAGAAACTAATTTATTTTATCCTGCTATTGGAGTAATACATAAATCCTTATTATGCATACACTCAGTTTTTTTGAAAAATTAACAGTTTTCAGTTCAGTCTTGCTAACACTTTCCCCTTAATACAACAGTTCCATTTTACACTTCCATCTCTATTTTATACTGACATTACCTACATATCTATGTTTAGTTGCAGTTCATGCACAAGGGTGTATAGCAAAATACAATGTCTCCAACTGAATTACCATTTTGGAACAGTTAAATTCCTGGGTTGTCTTCAAAAAAGTTACTGGTTTCTGTATAAATTGGGTAGGTGGACATGCTTTTTTGAACTCAATTTATTCTAAATGGAATCTGATGGAAACTAAATTTGGGGTACATTAAGTAATATATTTTTAAATAATGGTGTACCATTTTGAGAATAAGAAACTGAAGATTATTGTTATATTATTCTTTGAAATATGCTGTTGGAATATATTTCTATATTTTGAGACATAATAAACCTGTAATACTATTTTCTTCTGCTGTGATTTTGCTTGAGACACATGACAAAATGACACTGATTTCATATATTCTTTTAATGGTAAAAGCAAAAGATCACCAATAATTATGGATAGATTTTGTTGCATTTCATTTTTTAGTACAGACATTTTGCAAAAATACTTCTTTTTTGTGACTTCTTAAGTTGCAGCTGGTGAACCACCTACACTACTAATAAAAATCGTGCCTGCAAATCATAGTTCCAAATGCTAATACTCTACTCAAAATATACTAGAAAGGAGAAATAGTGTTTTTTATTCTCCATAAATCCCTCACTGGTCATTCCTCTGTTTGAAAGGAAGTATAGTGGCATCACACCTTCTGCATGCTCTGGATAAGTGTATATGTGTGTTTTCATGTAAACTTGTTCGGGTAAGCCCTTCTCCAGTGGTACCTAATACAGGGCTTTTTGTTCTTTTGCTTGGTCCTATCAAATACCTGTTATTTTATATATATTTATACATAATATATGCACACAGATTATATAATACAATGTGTATGTAATTATATTAAATTATATTAAATATATACCTATTCCTATAGCTATATCTATTTCTATAAAGACTATTCCATTACCATTTAGGACACAAGAGCTTTGTTCTTTATAAAGTTGTTTAAACTTTCTACATCCTTAACAACTGGAAAGAGTCTAAGGGGCTGAAAACTAGAAAAACAGAAGCAGCTCTGTACAGAATTAATGTTACATTATGGGTCAGAGCTTCTTAGTCTTTAACTTACTTATAATATTAATACTATTGCTACACATTCTGGGCCAAAATCAGGGTTTTAGTAGTGACCACTTCTATGGCTTAGGAGTTTTCACCCAGTGGAAGTCAGAGTTGAGAGCTGAACAGTATTGCAGCAGTGATTTCATTTCCCTTTAGAAGCGCGTTGTTCTCCGAGTGTGATTTTGATGTCCAAGACAAGGTGAGCTCTGACTGACTGAAGTGTGGAGCGTTTATAAGTTCTCTGATGTGCTAAGCTGTGAACTCACATAACAGTCTTCCTTCAGTTAAGACCACTTGATGAGCATCTCGCCTTTATCTGGATGTCCATTTCCACAAAGTATTCATTGGGTCAAGTTTTCTGATTTTAGCCAAAGGTTTCAAATTCATTAGTTAGGGAGCAGGGGTGGGAGATGCTTGCTGATAGTCAAAAACATACTTGTTTGGATTGCATTAGTGCTTTTTTTGATACAAGATCAAGCAAAAAATTAAATTCATATAAAGCTGTCTGGTAGCTGACAACACACCAATACATCCAATCAATACAAAACTCAGCTAGAGAGATCTCCGACAGACATTGGCAAGAATGCCTTCAAACGAAAAGGACGATTGTTCCTTGTTCTGTTGTGTATCTGTCTGAAGGGCTGTTCTGACTGACGTCCTTTGCAACCCCACGACTCTTCCTTCTGCAGTGGCCTGTTTAGGCTTTTAGGTAAATACGCATTTGGGTTGAGTGATTAGGTAGGTAATATAAATGGAGCCGAATGAAGAGCTCAGGTATCTCCAGGAATAAGAAACCAGTCCTTTACAGCTGCACAGGAGAGCACAGCTGTTTATTTTGCATACGGGCACCTACAGGACTATAGAACAGTACTTAGTCTTATATTATGAGTCAATTGTCAGACAATTTGGGGCCTCTTTTTATTTTTTATATATATATATATATATACACACACATATATATAATATATACGTGAGTGCTGTGAGTTACATCTATAATGTAGACACCCGAACTGAGACTTTCTTAAGGGACAACACTGAGAAATTGTTCTTTTGGATTGCAATTCACCTATTTCTCTCCAAAGACTACAAAGTGGGTTTAGGACAATGGCTCTGCTATAGACCTTGTCTGAGCAACTGTAGTCAGTGACAATCCCTGACACCTTTAAAATAATGTTACATTGTGGAAAAAGTTTTACTGGGATGTTTAATTGGGATGTGAATCTTTGAGAAATCTTTTGTTATCATAAAGGGATGTCAGACACTTCCATTTTGGAATACAATTTTATCTACCATTTACTTGGAAAAGGTTGGGTTGCTGACTCTGTATTTCTTCTGTTTTCTTTGTCAGCTCCTCTTTTGAAACAGTTCCATGGTAAATTGACTTTGACTCAAAGATGGTTAAAAAAATGATTTAGGCTTGTACTCATAAGATTCTGAGTTGTTTCAGCAATAACCAAAGGATTCTAATAACCAGGACTTTAAAATTATGTTCTTTGCAATCTCTACCAACTTTTCTGCTCACAGTCAGCTGTGCATAGGGAGAATCTGACATGTGGTGCCTGAATGACGAACAAGCCACATGTGAATTATACAGCATTATCTTTTACTATCTCATCTGCAGTCACAGAACTTGCAAACTGTGATTTACAATGTGTTACTGAATTCTTACTCACATGGCTTGAGCAAGAGCTTGATTAAAAACAAAAGAAAACTAAACTAAAAATCCAACAAAAAACAGCAAGAGGAGGTTTTCTTGCCATCTTAATTCAAATAAATCAGCACCAAACGTGGTACATGAGGGATCAGGAATCTCATGTGAATTAAATGGGCCTTTTGTATTCTGTTTTCCATATTTACAACACAAGACAGAGACACTTCTGACTGCTATATTTCCAGCTAAATACTTTCTGTTCTGTTCCTGTACTTTTTTGCTTCCAGATGGGTGCCATCAATTATTATTATTAATATGAATGAAGATACTTTCATTGCTTTAGCAGATGTTAATGCTTTTCAAAAGAGGTATGTGTTACTAGTATTGCTACTTTACAGGTACAGAAAAGTGGAGAGACTTGCCTAAAAGAAGAGCAGATGAGAGGCAGTATAGGGGAGACAACCAGATCTCCAGTGTCCCAGTGCTCTAACCCTTATCCCACACGCTTGGTGGAGTGATGCATACACTTGACTTTCCTGTCCCTGGTTAATAGGCAATCTTAGGGACTACGTGGCCTTCTATTTTGCATTTACCAAGTACTTTTCTAGCTTCCTGATTGTTTGAGGAAATCTGGGCAGTGACTGATAAAACTGGGGCATGCACAGGGTGCAGACCATGCCTTTCCTACATGGGGGTAGTTATATATTAAAGCTACTTCTAGGGAACCAACCAAGATCTCCTTGAAGCAAATCTTGGAGCACCTTTTCAACAGCATTGTAAATCTGCACCAGTAGAGTTGAAGGCAGTGATGCATCCCTCCCTTTTCTTCCTTACATTTTCCTCCTGCTCAGTGGGAAGTTCAGCAATGCATTAAGACTGAGACTGTGTCAATATCTGTGTAGCAGGGGATCCGAGGGCAGATGTTGGCTGGAGATATGAGCGCAACATATTTTCTAGGGAACAGCTCTCTCAGAGAATAATATTGAAGCAGGGATGTGGGAGCAGGATCTTCTCTGTATAACTTGTCCTGGTCTCTTCAGGGTCTCCAACTGTCTTGTAAGCAGAAACATTTGCAAAAATGAGAAAGCTCTTTAATTAAATTGTGAAGGGAAAACTCGGAGGGGGCTCTTTCTGGCATCTCTGCCCCTTGTAAGTCCTTCCACAAAGGAGAAATCCAGGCTCAAACCCAGAGCTACTCAACTGCACAGAGACCAAAAGTTGGACAAGACATGGTGGAGAAATGTGGCACATATATCAAACTCCCTAAACTGATCTAATTGGAAAACAAAGCTTTTCATGCCTGGTTATTTTCTTGGTTGCTGAGCTGTCTCGTATTAACTTGCCACAAGAAAGTGTGTTCCCTTTTATTCGGGCCAATTAAACATCCACCACTGGGATTCCTTTTCAAAGTTAGTGTTTCTCCTTTAACCTCTGCAACAGCTCTTTTCAGCCTTCTCTGCATGTTATCTGTTTTATTATTCAAGACTAACAGCTCCCACAGGGAATGCTCTTTCCTAGACTGGGCTGCAGGGATGGAACAAAGGCAAGACCTGCCAAGTCAGTTACTTGTTTAATTGGGATGTGAATCTTTGGGAAATATTTTTGCTCAGTTTTTCTTTCTTTTTCGCATGCATTTGTGATTTTTCTTGGTTTGCTATCTTGGTATGAATTCTTGTGGATAAAGATCAGTAGGTAAGTGCATAGAGTTCCACAAAAACTTCCTTATGAAAAGTATTTGTGCATTTAGCAAGAAATAAAACATCATAATTGGTTTCCTTTTTAAAAATGGAATTGATAAAGCTAGTAAGAAACTTGTATTCTCATTAAGGAAACAATATTTAGCAAACTACTGAGCCTGGTTAGATTTCATGTTTTGAAATCTATTAATTTAGTCAAAATTAAAGTGTTGCTAATTAGCAGGACCTACATTGCGTACCTCACGACATATATCCAAGGACCAGATTTTTATGCTCAGATACATTGGTGTAAATACAAAATCTGTCAAAATTAACAGTGCCCTTGAACTACTCATATTTCTGATTCTTTCTGTTTATCCATATTGGACAATGAAGTAATGAGAACTTTTTTCATGCCAGAATACAATTAAGTGCTTAATTCTGAAATTTCTTCTCCTTATAACAAAGCCCTTACACTTTAACTCTTTCCTTTCACCCATCTACAACAAAAAATGGTTGAAGGACATGATTTGAAATTCTGAGGAAAGAATTTCATGCTTCAGAACTGAACTGAATGTGAAAATTCCCAAACTTCAATCAGAAGTTTTAAAAAAGGTCATCAAAACAGTTTTTAAAGATCTGCAGAGCCCACACCAGTGCCCTGGAAGTGGCCACCAGGGCAGGGGAGCCCAGGCTGTGTCCATACCTTGCAGAAGCCCCATCAGCCTGGCAGGGGCTGCAGCCGTGGGGTGCCAACGTATCCTGACAAGGAGCCAGCAGGCCCAGGGGCTGCAGGTTCCCACATTTGTGGAAAGGGGCCTGGAAGCTGCAGGGTTCCCTTCTCTAACACAGTCCAGACAGGAGGGCTGTCCAGGAGCTCTGCATCTTTGCATCCAAGGCAGGGAAACAGGAGAGGTGTCTCACAGAGCAGTGCATGGTGGAGCCCACTGAAAATGCCTGCATTTAATCAAAAAAGTGCTTAAAGATATCGCTCTATTTCAATGACAGAAAAGTATTCATTGTGAAATTCCCACACTAGCTAAAATTTCTCCTGACATTTCTGAGTGAAGCTTTACTGATGTTTTCACAGAGGTTTGCTCATGTTTGGCAGGAAAGAATTTGACCCCTCTCTTCAATCATGTTACACCCCATTTCCACTGACTGTCTCTAAGTCTTAATACCATTCTCTTAGTTTTTCCCATGATGTAAATACATACTGCAGTAGAAGCGGTAGTGTTCCTCTGGATTTACTCTAGAATAACCAAGTAGCATTGCAAAATGCTTCCTACAATGTTTTCCTCTCACTCCTCTGAATCTTTCCCCTTAACTGACCTTTGCTGTTGAAAAAGCTGTAAGAAATCAGCCAAATAATAATTGCCAAGGCAGGAGTCAGGTGACATGCATGTATTTACATTTTTTAAATTAGGTAACTAAATGTAATACATAGCTATTATATCCCTCTCCTCACAGTCATTCGTTACAAGGCACTGCCCTGACTCCAAGTGCTATGGCCCATCACCCTTTCAGGAGAGCAGTCTGCTTGAGCATTCAAGCAATGTCAGACTAATTAAGCTGTTTCAGCTCACAAGTATGATTTTTGCAATTTTTTAAACAGATTGCTCCACTAGAAGTTTACTCAATACAGTAATATCCTTCAGAAGGGTATAGAAGTGCAGCCAGGAATGGTAACCTCTTCCATTAACATACCTGGGTCATGACAAGGACACCTGTCCCCAGTTGGATTTTCATTATGTAAATTATATCCTTTATATTCTAGACATTAAAAGTGACACTATGGCCTTTCTAGCAAGGAACAGAACTGTGTCAGACAGTAAAACCCATCCATGGTGTTTCCTGCTTAATGGTTCTGCCTTTTACTCTATAATCTAGTTTCCATGATTGCCCAAAGTCTGTAGAATCCATCTCACTCACCATATCAATTACTGCAATTAGCTGTCCTGTGGACTACTCTAATTTCGTGCATTTCTAATCACCCATTTGCTATGTGGGTAATCACCAGACTCATTTACCTGCAACCAGATGTTTTGGTAATTAGATTCTTGTTTGCTCATTTTCCCACCATCAGCTTTTTCTCCTTCACAGTCAGACTTTAAATCTTTTTACATTGCAGAAAATTTAGTATTCTGTTTATGAAAAGTTGGGCAACCTCCATTTTTTCCCTTAGAAAGAGAAAAGGAAGTGTTTCTAAGGTTACTTCCATGTGATGCAGAACAGCAGTTCTATGTAGATACTTGAGCTACTCCTGCTCCAGAGGCAGTATAATTGCTGCATATTTCCAGGTTGTTTGCAATTCCAGCAGCAATTCAGTCAGAACCTATATCTTGATGTGGAAGTCACACTATATAGTGTAGAAATACATTAAAATGTTGTTGATCATTTCAGGGTCTCTGAAGTGAGCTCATAAGATTCAAATGAGTTTGCAAAAGTTTGTGAATGGCCATTTAAAGTTTATGTTTTTCTGTGCATTTCCCCTTTGACGTGAACAGTGCAAGAAAGCCAAGGCGTAGAATCAAAGGGTCTTTCAGTGAGTACATTTCTGTAAGGTGTATTCAGCGAGATGCTGAGCATCAACTCGTGCTGAAATCAACTTTCAATTTACACTTGGGATTTACTTTCTTTTGAGCCTGACTTGTATGCTTTGGTGTCTTGTAAAGCCCCAGCTGCCTTAGAAGTTCTGTTATAATAGCACCATCTTCTGACTAACGTCCTGTCAGGAGTACTTCTGAGTATTTTTATCTTTGGTTCATTGCATCTCTGAGGGTCCTACTTTTGCGAAGAGGTGACTGCTCCCCTGCTTCATGCAGTGCTCCAAAGACACAGTGAAGTGGTTAACTGCTCTAGATACTGAGCAGTACAATCATCTGTGCAGAGCTGAGAATTCCTTAACTTTGGCAGCCTGATATTGAAATGTATGCACATTTCCAATGAAAACGCCGAGAGAATAAAATGAAAATAGAAAATGTTCTGCTGACATTTTTGATGCTGGCTCCGTTTTGTGTGAGTAAGGGCCACTGACAGCACTTGTCTTCTCAACCTCTTCCAAGGTCAAGATTGTATGCTAGATATTTTGAAGAGTCTACTACAGTATAAATACAGTCCAGCTAGTAAAATTTTAACCTTATTTAACCTTTGCTTTGTTATGCACAAAGATGTATATCTTCAAATCAATAAAAAGCATTGGAGCTATTTTCCTAGTGGAGTCCATTTGTATAATTTTCATATCATACCTACTTTAATTCTTGGCTATGTTCTAGTGCATATTGGTCTTCCCATTTTTGTCTGGACAGTGAAGAAAAAAACAGTAGTTTTAGTCAATTAATTTTGGAAAGGCTGTAGACTGATATTTGAAGTCCAGTTCATTTCATATAAATTTTTAAAACTTAAGGTACAGTTTCAAGGGCATAAAACCAGAGTCATGTGCTTCATTTGTGCAAGAGAAAGAAGGCCTCGGAAGTTCTGGATTGTTGCCCTGCTTCTGCCAATGATTCAGTATGAAACTTCGGAAAATAAATATTCCATACCTACATGTATTTGTCATGCATTTATAAAGGACAAGTGAAATTAATTAGGTTTTCTGAGACATTTTGACATTCAAATCTGTTAAGCAGAGCAGAAATAGTGCTATTTTTTGCATTAGATGTTGTTGGTTTGTTTCTGAATTCTAGTCTACCATACACTTCTTTTTGCAATAAGCCAAAATTTTCACAGATATATTTACCTTGTTCAGTTATCATTTGTAATACAATAATAACAACATTTATCAACATCACAGGAGAATTAAGAGGATAAATACCTTAATAATAATGAGGGACTCAAATACATCCGTAGTCATGTAAATGCATGTATGTTATTTGCATATACATGCCATATGATATATTTCCTCATTAGAAAATTGTACCTGTTACTTATCTGGGCTTTTCTTTTCCAATTTTTTTTCTAATGTGTTCACTTGAATTCAAGGTAATAGTTTGTTCCATCCTAAAGAACTCCCTTAGTCATTACCAAAGGAAGTTATTTGCTCAGGTTATCCTTTTTTTTTTTTTATTAATTCCTTTCAAGTTACTTTCTCCAGTTTCTGAAACATTAATGTTGTTGTTCTCTGAATTTTCTACATACTGTGAAAAAGTCTGAGAAACATAATGTGCAGAGCTGATGGCTCACTGGAACTGAGAGGAATTTTCTCTAATTAGTGACATAGTGGGATGACTCATTGCATTGTAGAACTCTTTACAGAAGTTTACATGCTAATGCAAGGTGCAGGGCAGTAGACAACTGAAATAAATGCCTGTGTTGATCTTTATTTTCCTGATACCATTGATCTGTGAGTGAATAAGCCAGACAGAAGTACAGGTGGTTATAGTAGACCTTTACTGTAGAGCTCCGTTGGGATATTTATTGAATGTCACTAGAAACTGAAGGTTTTAGGGCTTACGCACACTGTTTTGCGTTTGTGTGGTGGGGGTTTTTGTAGTGGGGGAGGGGTGGCTCCTGTGAGAAGCTGCCAGAAGCTTCCCCGGCTCCAAGTCGGACCCGCCGCTGGCCCAGGCCGAGCCCGTCAGCGACGGCGGTAGCGCCTCTGGGAGAACAGATTGAAGAAGGGGAACCTGCAGTGAGTGGGGGGATCGGGATGGGAGAGGAACCCCTGTGCAGATACCGAGGTCAGTGAGGAAGGCAGGGGAGGAGGGGATGCCCCCGCAGCCCGTGGGGAGACCAGACGGCAGGCTGTCCCCCCCCAGCCCACGGAGGGGAGCAGGGGAGCAGATGCCCACCTGCAGCCCGGGGAGAGAGGAGCCCACGCCGGAGCAGGGGGATGGATGCCCCCCAGGATGGCCGGGACTCCAGGGGAAAGCCCGCGCTGGAGCAGGCTGTGCCTGAAGGACTGCAGCCTGTGGAAGGGACCCACGCTGGAGCAGTTCATGAAGAATTGCAGCCCGTGGGAAGGACTCACGTTGGAGAAGTTTGTGGAGGACTGTCTCCTGTGGGAGGGATCCTACGGTGGAGCAGGGGACGAGTGAGGAGTCCTCCCCCTGAGGAGGAAGGAGCGGCAGAGACAATGTGTGGTGAACCGACCCCAATCCCCATTCCCCATCCCCCTGTGCTGCTGCGGGGATGAGGGAGAGAAAACCAGCAGTGGAGTTGAGCCAGGAAGGAGGGAAGGGTTGGGGGAAGGTGTTCTAAGGTTTGGTTTTACTTCTCATTATCCTTGTTTTGATTTGATTGTTAGTAAATTAAATTGATTTTGTTTCTTTCCCCAAGTTGAGCCTGTCTTTTGCCCGTGACCATAAGTGGTGAGTGATCCCTCCCTGTCCTTGTCTTGACCCACA